>BLKR01000512.1:0-170000 GCA_011170035.1 Teleogryllus occipitalis
GTGAACACATTCCATTAAGAAAAAAAATTGGATCTTCGTAATTGTAGATGTATGAAGACGCCGAAAAATTATATTTATATTTTCGCATTAGACTCATCATTAATATTTCGTTAAAAGTTTCTATGAATTTTCTGTATGTGATGTGATGTAAATTAATCATAAAAAATTTCCTAGAATTCTTCACTTGGTTTCTTTTTATACAGATTGACCAACTAATGTTTTGAAAATCTAAAGAGAGAAAGTAGGAGAGAGGAAAGTAGATTTCGAAAAAGGGAGAGATGGAGAAAAATGAGGGAAAGAAAGAAGGAAATAGCCTCTTGTGGTCCACAGAAAAGTTTGTGAGCATATATTAAACGGTTTGGCCCACCCTGCGGAAGCTGTGAATCACTGCACGTGGGACTGCAGATCTGCTCCAAAGGCCGAAGCGCCGGTCGCTCAAAGCGTGAATCATCAGGCCGGACCGCGAAGCGACGTGCGTTTCTTCTGGCGCGCTTCTCGAGAAGTTACACAGCTCCCACGAAAACCAACTCAGAATTCGGAGCCTTCTCCTTTAATGGTCTTGGCCCTTCCTGCATTGGCCTCAGCAGGCGGCGCGCGACGTGAGAAATGTCGGTGGCTCGCTTCACCAACGTGTCCCTCGCCGCCAAGGAGCGATCGGTGGCGTTCACGGAAGAATATGCAAAGCAACAAGCACTAAAAGACTCGCACAATGGTGCCATTTTGAGTGTACTGGCGTGGAGTCGTATGTACGAAGTCTATATCTGTGTGTAGGGCCTGCCAAAAGTTTACGTTTGTTACCGCACAGACAGAGTTTTTTCACTATACTTACTCTAGGAGGAAAATATTTGGAATCTCCTCAACAATGTGATCTGGTATTTTTGGCCTTAAATTCCGTGTTTAAATTTCTTGTCAGATGTTATTTTGCAGACACCTCAGGATCAAGGTACATTACTGGTGTTCCAAAGATGGTTACATTGGCGCAGGTGGCGACGATGTGCATGCAAGTTTGTACCCGAAAATCGGGATTCTGTATGAAAATGATAGAAGAACGCTAACTTTGTCAGATTACAAGCGTTTGATCTGAAACTATGTAAATATCACAAGTAAAATCTAGTAGTGCCATTTCGGTTATCATTAAGATGTTTCAATTTTTGGACGCACTTTACAGCCCTTGTGGCATTGGACAGCCCTTGTGGCATTAGACAGCCCTTGTGGCATTAGACAGCCCTTGTGACATTTTCAATTTTTTTGGAAATGGTTGAACATTTTTTCACGGGTATAAGAAAGAATGATTATAAGAATGATGTATTTCCGATTTTGATTGATTGATTGGTTGTTAGTGATTCAGGGAGCATCAACTAACTGAGATCATTAGTCCCGTTAGTGTAGTGCATTTTTTTATCGGGTGGTGGTGGTGATCTTCCCGCGCTGAATGGCGAGATCTGGCGCCGACCTACCGTCGGCTAGCGGTGTTTTCCTCAACCAGGTATCTCCCAACAACGGGACACAACCCCAGCCGGGATACCTGTGAGCCCCGACCGGTCTCCCGAAATATGTGGAAGTGTAGTGCATGTTAGTGTAAGTGTGTGTGTAAGGGGAGAGGATAGAACAAGGAAGAGGAAGGAAAGATTGTGCGCGATCTGTGGTCCATTTGTTAGTGTACTGCTCCGGCATTCGCCTGGTGTTGGTCGAAGAAACCATGGAAAACTACCGGTCAGAGCAGCCAGTCGCTAGAATTCTCCTCCAGACAGCGACTGAATTCGACCTAGATGGCAAGCTAGTGTCGAAAATCCTGCTGCGGTCGGGTCTCGAATTTAGGACTTCCCTGTCAGAGGCGCTGCAGTGTCTTCAGTTGATGCACTGAGACACCTCTCCCGGTCTAATTTTGATTGAAATCTTAGCTTTTTGAAAATTCCAAAACTCTTTTACACGACACACTAAGGGATTGCGTTTGGAAAGACGTGTATGAGCTTCCTACTCAACCAAATTTCGTGAATTTTGCTTTAAATGAAATATAGCGAACTCGAGATGTCTTATTTTCTGCTACTATTCACAATTTGTTGTATAATGACATTTTAAAACCTTAATGTTAACCAAATGAACGCTTATCAGCAGGTTTGTTCATGGCGTCGTTTATTCGTGTAATCGTTTGTTCATCTCATTTTCGGTGTGCATCCTTGCTGCTCGAAATTGTAAGGTATCCTGCCCCGACGTCAAAAGCCCTCGGAGGCTCGCTTTCCACAGCGCAACCTCGAGTTCGATTCCCGGCCGGGGCAAAAATGAACTGTGCGCTTTCCTGGCAACGTCTCAGTATTCGTTGTGCGACGACAAGAAAGCTCACTTTTCAAGTTGAGAAGACCAGAGATGCGGCGTAGGAATCGCTTTGCTAAGCAAACGTAGCCCTCAACCCACGGCCGCTAGGTCGGGCACCGCTCATAGGCCTTAGCTCGTAAACAGTTGTCGTGCCAAAGTACTTACATGTACCGACTTGCCTCGAATGTTTTGGGCATAACTGCATTCAACTGTAGGTTTTTTAATCTAATGCTAAAAAAAACAATTGTTGAGTAATACCAAGGATTTTTCTTTATGCTGGATTCAAAATGTATATTTATTTACAGTCATTTGTACTGTTTTTAACAAGTATACTTATTGACTTTCGTTGCTACTGAACATTAACTAGTTAAAGAATGGTACAGACTTTCTCCTTCAAGTCAGTTTTCAAATTACATTGGTCTGGGATAGCTTTTCGGTCTTGCCCCATCGTCTTCCCAGCTGCTTCATATTATAATCGAACGACGCGCCTCGTCCGTTTGCCAAGCGCGCTGTCGCCGCCGGCGCGCCTCCTTGCCAGCTGCTGGAGGGGTGTGTCGCCCCTACCTGTGGAATGGCGACGCGCGCGGAGGGGGCAGGGATGTTTGTGGAACAGTGAGCCGATCCGGAGACAGTGAGCTTTTTGGAAAGCCGGTGTGGTGGTGCCGGTACTTCGGGGTGTAACGGCCATTGTCTTGCGACGTTGGAATTTGGCGTCGTCACGGAGAGCTCGTGCTACGCCGAGGCATAAGCCGCCGCCCTTGACCGCTGGAAGCTTCGCCGTTGGCGGAGGTCATAGCCCACGAACTGAGGTCGGTATTCGGTCTATACTCACTTCACCTAGTTTTATGTCGCCGTGAACTGCCACTACTGCGTGAAGTCTCGGATTCGCTGTATTAAGAGGCGAGCAAGGCGCTCGTTAGGGGCACGCGACGAGGTATTGAAAGCTCGGTGTTCAGGCCCCGTGCGTACTCATGTTCAGCAACGACTCCTACATGTACTACTCGCGCAACTTTTCTTCAACGATTGAAGGTTTGAAGAAATGCGGGCGGAGTGGGAGTATTAGTTACAAAGTCGGCCACAAAAGTATTTTCAGTTATGCCAACCTCTGGAAAATCCAAGTCAAACCTCCTACGTGTGCGATCAGGTCATCGCTCTGGGTAGGCAACAACAGGAACAGTAGATCGGAGTTTTAGATGCCTCCCTTGAAGGACCTGGACTTGTCTCAGCCGTTTCTTTAGATAATGGTTATAAAGCTGAAAAGAAATTCTCGACTATGAAAGCAACTAGCTTTGATTAGCTTCTGTTTCGCGCCAACCAAGTTTTAATGCTTGCAATGTTGTCATCAGTGCTCGCTGCGAGCCTTTGCCTTCAACTGTTTATTGCTTAAGGAAGACGGAAGCAAGGTCATCGTTCAAGAAAAGTTGCGCGAGTAGTACAGACTTTTAAAGATAGTGAAATTCCGAATGCTGTAAATCTTGCATGTTGAAATTGGTCTATTTTTCAAGCTGAATGGAAATAATAAATTCGTATCCGTTTTCAAGTTGTTTTAGAAAAATCTTTCTAATTGATATAAAATTCGTTGTGTATTTGTCTTCATGTGTTAACGTGCTAAAATATTGTTTCACTGTTAATTGAATGAAATAGGTGATCAATAGATTTGACCTAGTTTTCACGTCGTTAACAAGTAAGAAGTTTTTCTATTTCTCTCTAGATGTAGATTGTGAGAAATAAACGGGAAAAATTAGAAGTTTCCGTGAGAAAAACTCATATTACAGGGCTCTGGTAACGAAAAAGTGGTTAAATCCATTAGCTAAATTTAGAAAAAATATCTTCCAACACGTGGTGTAGCCAGAACCCATGTTTTATACGCTCTTGATGCCGAAAAATCGAATGACGACAATACACCTGTCTGTGTGTCCGTCCGTCCGTCCGTCCGTCTGTGACAATGCTAGCGACTAAACCGTTCAGCCGATTTTCTCCAAAATTAATATTTCTCAATGGATCTGGCTGATGTCGCGTCCCCTTGAACTTCAATCTTCTTCTTCTTCCCCTTCCCTTCACGGTGTAGGCCAGAAGGCTTGTTTCGATTTCACTCTATCGTTGTCGACCAGGATCTCTTTTTCCAGCTTGTCAATAAAGGTAGGCCGTATTTGTAAGCCTATCATCTTCCATCCTTTGTAGGTGTTGTGACCACGCGGAACGTTTTTCCTTTATTTTGTCTAATGCGGAGATGTTGAGGTCTTTTCGAATGTTTTCGTTTCTGAACTGGTCTAGGAGGTTACAACCTTTTACTACTCTTAGATATCTCATCTCTGATGCTTGATTGCAACTTTTCTTTCTCGTCAATACCCGTACAGTAAAACAGGTACTGCCATTACTTTGTACCCTTTCTCTCACAAAAATTGGCCGGCAAAATTCGATCTTCCCAACTACGCCGACAAACTTGGACACCCCGTGGCAAGGGGGAGGACAGGGGAGGGACGCGTTGACCAATCGCTAGAAGGTAGAACCACAGTTATCTGCGACTGGTGCAACATCCCAAGGGGCAGATAGGACGCTGTCTCAGGGGGAGGGGGCTAGTTCGGTTACGTATGAGCCAGAAATATCATCATATTTCCCGGTCGAAGGAGATATTTTGCCTGCGCGTGTGCCTCGACGAAAAAATATTTCTGAGCAGGTTTTCCGTCCAGAATTATTGTCCGTAGACCAGTAAATATTTATCATTTTAGCAACAATTATTATAACTTTTAGTAATCGATTTGTAACTCCTGTCAAACTGCTATTTTGAGATATTCATTTCAGGCACAATTTGCGGAGACTTCCCGGCCGTTCTAACGCATTTTTCGAATTTGTTTATAAAATTATAAATTGTTGCAATATGTTAATTCGCAGTTTTCGGTTCTGGGACATCGGGAGACTCTCCCCCTTTAGATTTGCAAAATTTGAAAATTGTTTATAATTTGCGATTGTTGCAATTTTTTTATTGTCTCATCAGAATGGAGTTTAAACGCGATACAAAATTCCGGAATCCGATCTGTGCTATCATATTTCTTTCTCGAGATATATGTAATTGTTTATAAGAAATTAACATCTTACATAGACCCCATTTTTTGCACTTAATTCATTCGCTCTATACAAGCATATTGAAAAAATAGTCCTCCAATGTCGCGCTTTTGCCTGCCACTTACGCTTAAAATGCACTTGCTTGTAAACAAATTCTGTGGCCAATTTAATTATGCTAAATTCGTATTATTACTGCGAGTATGAACTTTTATTTTGCTTTTATATTCTCTTTTAAGTTCTGCAATTTGCAAGTCGATATATTTATCAAATAGGAAGGAAATTGATTATAAACAAATTATTTTTCAAGGTGCATTACGTCCAAATGATTGTTTCTGCTTTTCCATCAAAGGGATGTTGAGGAACCGAATAGCTGTATTATTAATTTTTTAAGTCTCCTATTCAAATCGAGAGTTAGAAACTATTTATTCCTTTTGTTTAACCATTACCATTAAACAATAGGGAAACATATTGCTTAGCTGTTTGCTATAAACTGCATTGGATTGGATGAATGTAGTGTTAAGGTTTTCAAATACATAAATATTCAATTTTGTGTTTTGAAAGTCACATGAGTAGAATCACATATCACAAAATACAACTTCATTTACACAAGTAAAGGAATTTCTAAATGAACTTATATAACTTTATGTTAATATTATCAATTCAATTTATCATTCAATAATTCAGGATCATCTTTCTAAAACTGTTGATTTGATATTTTTATGCACTAATAAACGAATGCAAGACCATGTGAAATCACGTTATATTCTCTCTTCCTCTACGTTAGTAAGTGCATGCAAACAGATTTTTTGTTACAAAATTAAACATCGCTACCGGACCTTCTAAGTATCAACGCGAATTTTTAAATATTTGTTCTTCAGTAAAATAGCTCATTTTTAAATTCTAACGTTAACCAACAGAAATTCACAAGGGAACCTTCTTTGCAATGTAAATATCATTGCAAATTCTTAATACATATAAACAGACTGGCGAAGGTTAAACTACCTTATTCGATAGACGACGTGTCATCCGCAATGAAATTTCATTGCAAAATTGTTTCTTTGCATTGTTAATACATATTTTAAAAATAGATCAATAATTATATTTAAAACATTTTTATGATTGGCAAACATTTCAATGAAATTTCGTGAATTCCTAAATGGTTGAAAATAAATACTTCTAAAATTCAATTATTGTAGCATCTTAAAATATAACAAAGATATATATTTGGCACAACGGGTTGTTACAACTAAAAAAACAAAAAACTTGTTAAAACAATTCAAAGATTTTTAGCGTTTATGTTTACCGTTTAGTAAATATCAATGTCGTAGCATTTTCCAGTGAAATTACTTAGAACGAATTTGGTGGTCATGTTATATTTTCTTCCTAACACTGACTACATTTCAGTTTCCATTCGACAAATATCGTCAGAGTTCGAAGGTAGTTTGTTGGATGCTACTCCATGAAACTTCGGTAACCTTGAATTTTTCACGACCATCTGTACAGGAAGGACGTAGCTGTTTATCAAAAGAAAACTGGCCATTCAAGGTATCTTATGTTTAATCGTTGAAAAAGTTTAACCAATAAAACCTACCTCTAAGAAAAATATCAAGTAATCAATGTTAATGATCACCGCTTAACAACTGTGTTTACTATTTCAATGTTTTCAACATCCCAATAACCTATAGAATACGCATATTTTTCTAGGTTATTATAAAACAAATTCAATAAATATGAACATTTATTAACGTTATTATTTGTAAAACACTGAAAAATCTCAGAGATTATTAATTCATGTCTTCATCGGAGGTCTGAGATTAAAACAATAACTTACTGACAGAGAAAATTAAAGTAATTGTGAATAATTGATGAAGTTGAATCATCAAATGAAAAACGTTTCTTGATTCATATAATGCCACCTTGTTTAATAAACATGTAATTACATGTGATAAATATCTTTACACATGCAAATTAAAGAAAATTTGAAAAGTAAATTCTTCACTCAAAAGTTGATTCATCTTATTACAATACAAAATTGGAGAATTATCAAAGAAGGTTCTTAAGCCGAAATTGATAACCAATTGAATATTGTAATACAATGTTACGATTTGAATATCATAGCAAGATGCAATTTGTGAAAATTCAAGTGAACTATAATTTTTGTTTAAATTTGACTCCTTGTCCTTCGAAAGATTATATATATATATATATATATATATATATATATATATATATATATATATATATATATATATATATATATTGCTATTACATTAATAATTAATAATTTGAGGAGCGTTCCGGCCCCTAAAATTTTAAAAATAAAGCACTGGATGTAAGTATCATAATAACTCTTATTACGACACTGATCTCAGTTTCGTCAAGTTGGACTTTTAGACAATCAAAATGAATGATCAATCAAAGTTTACCGACCAAAATAAAGTTTATGTTACTATACATACTATTCAGACAGTGTGTCTATACACACTATTTAGACAAAACTAGTGCTGCTTCAACAGCACGTACTTTTATGTCTTATTTGTAATAGCTACGCAATATACAATTCGGTCTATGTGAACTTGCAAAAATATTTATTTCATCAGTAATTATTTTCTCCTCGCTGGTATTCGATCTCGGGTTCTTAAAATTAACATGTCTAACTCGTTTCCCCTACACCACCAGCTAAACAGCTGAACTTCCTCCTTTCCGCCGCAAAAAGAAATTGCAACATTTGCTTTTACAGTTCTTAAAAATTCAGAGGGTTTAATTTACATTAATTCACAATCTAGTTTTAAAAACAGAATTCTGGGAAAAATCTGCTGGGAAAAATCTCTTGCGTCAATATCGTTTTTCGACAGTGTTTATATTTGTTTACAATTTTCGAAAATTCAGATTGTTCGCCCAAAATGGGACGTACGACGTTTTTTAAACGTCTTTTGCTTCGAGGAAAAGATTTACAGAAAAACAATTGGAGCTCTTTTTGAGAAAATTTGGAAAGTATGATGGGTTTCGGTGTAAAGTACCGTCAAAATTAAAAGATTCGTTTCAAATTCGAGGATTCGTGACATCAGCCACATCGTTCCAGGAATATCCATTTTGGTGAAAATCCTGTTTACTTGAGACTCAAGAATTATCCATACGTAGACGGACTGACAAAAAGGTTTCTCGAAAACCACATTTTCAGGTTCAAAACAATCGTTTCGACAGCCCTGGGTATAAAAAGTAATATACGAACACGACGGTATATTACTTTTACCACATTTTTTCTATGGAAATTTCGACACTTTCTCCTCCAGCATTACATAATACTCTCTTTACACCAGTATATGTGGAGATGAAAATATGCTAACGTTGCTAGGATTTGAACTCGGGTCCTTCTAATCTGGAGGTCTAGCTCGACCGCAGAACGCTACCACAAACATTGCTCACCACGCTCTCCATGTGCACTTATTACGAAAAAAATAATAACATGATATTCATTGCACTTAATTTTTTTTGAAAAATGTACCCCATGTGTCAAAGATATCAAATTCACAATAGGAATGCAAAGGAATGAAACACACGCAACTACATAGCTCATTTTAGTTAGAAATATTTTCTATAAAGTACTGAGTTCTGTAGAACTCGTTGAGCAGGTCGTTCCCGGCCTTATCTGTCGCCGGCTATCGCGAAGGTTGAAGTACGTCACAGATGAAAGTTGCGATAACGCTAGACTAACACGCGCAGTAATGCAGTCATTATGAAATGAGAATCGCAATAGCGGCAAATTTATACCTGATTCCTAAAGACATTAACACACTAAAATATCTAGTGTCGCCTCAAAAGCACATACTTTCTGTGATTTGTATAAAAGTTGCAAATATTTATAACTATACAATTAACCGCAAAAGTGTTTCTACCCGAAAAAATTATAGGCCACGGATGAGATTCCATATCTGGTACACAAATTTCCCCAGCAGTCGTCTTACCAATTACACCACAGACACCCTTATGACACTTCTACATCACAAAGATGGTTTTAAAATATCACATGTCACAGATTTGATTAAAAAACACGTGCGGAGATTAGGTGCATGTGTTGATCACAGACGGACAGACTGACGTTTTGTCATCATTAGACTTTTGTGTAACAGGGACCCACAAAACACGGATTTTGTTTACAAACGTATTGGAGCGACTAATTGACTAAATATAGGAACAACATTTATTCACTTTTGTCTTTACCAGGGCTCGGAATTAAGAGATTTTTGTCGAAAATTCATCGTTTTCGGAGCATGATTACAATACTTTCTCTTCTTACGAAGTAATTACAAGAAAGTAAGAAAAATGTTTTTGTTGTTTTTATTGAACGGAAATTTAAAATCAATTTTAAAGATGAAATAATCTGTAAGTGCTACAATTAGATTTATTAACAATATAAAATAAATACAATAATCAGAAACCTTCTGACATTTACTTGGTATTCTTCACAAATCTATAACAAGAAGATCTTTAAAGCATGATTACAACAAAATTGGAATATTATTGTTGAGAATTATGATAATTAAGGAAATATAAACAATATTACAACAAAATAAGTGAACAATTTGTTATTTATTTAACGGTGGGAGAGATGAAGAAAAGAAATTATAATGAAACAAGAAATTTCTTGGCTCTCATCAAGTTGTTGTAAAGCTAGATGATTGGAATGCATTTTTAGGCGTTGGTGATATTTTGAATTTATTTCTTCAATCTTTTCTTGAAATGTTGGTCTATGGAAGTCTCGATGTAATGCAGCATTTGATACGAACAAAGGTGCATATGAAGTTATTCTTAAACGTTTTAACTGAAAACTTTGTGAGATCTACAAAATTGATTCATTTGTGAGATGCAAGAGATATTAGAGAAAACCCATGACAGAACAACTATCAATATCAGTGTACCATTTCTTGCGGGACGAAAAGGTAATTTTGAACGAAAATTATAGTTCACTTGTGTTTTTACCAAGTGCATCTACCGTTCTACGACAGTCGAATTGTAACATATTATACAATATTGGATTTGTCATAAAATTCGGGACTTGGTTGATAATTTTCCTCCCTTGTATTGTAAGAAAATTTTTATGATACGTATGTCGTAAATAACTATTTATCGTGTCGGAAAACACGGAAAAACTAGTAGGGCTAAAACTGCACTACTTTCTCGCTAGTACTTTCGCACAAAATTACACAAAAATTACTCGAATTTTCGAAAAATTGTACTACATGACCTTATTTTCAAATCTATCTTTAAGGAACAAATTTCATTAAGGGAAAAAATCTTTCTTCATAATTGTAGTTGTAGGAAGACGCCGAAAAAAATAAATTCATGCAATATTTGAAACACCAGTGTTTTCAACGAACATGACACATGCACCATTCACTTAAATGTCCTTCAACTATCCAACAACTAAATTTAATTTTTTTTAAATGGAGCGACTTTTTTTTGAAAATGTTGAAAAGTCTAAGGAAATTCATGTAAAGAACCCCCGAAAATTAAATTATAGGTTTCAAATTTAAGGGACCGCGAAATCAGCGAGATCGATTAAGGAATATTAATTTAGACAAAATCAGCTGAACAGTTAAGTCGCAAACGTTGTTCACAGACGGACTGACAGACGGACAGACAGAAGGACTGAAAGGACTGTCAGACAGGCTGACAAACGAACTGACAAACATACTAACAGACTGACTGACAGACGGACGAACTTAACACCTGCACCATTCACTTAAACATCATTCAACCCAACAACGAAATTTAATCAAAAACAATGTAGCCACTTTTTTTGAAAAATTAAAAAATGCCTAAGGGAATTCATGTAAAGAATCCCTGAAAATTAAATTATCGGTTTCAGATATAACGGACCGCGACAATACGTCTATCTGTCCGTCTGTGGTCAACACAAACACCTAACCCCACACGTGTTGTTTTGGTCAAATCTGTGATATGTGATATTTTAAAATTATCTTTAAGCATGAACCGTTCGGTGGAAATTCAAGAAGCGCCCAATAATTTTCGTACACCAAATTGCACATCAACTAAAAAATAAATATTTTGATTAAGGTGCATAAAAATAAATATGTTCGTCAAAACAAATGTTATTACATATTTCAGGCAATTTTATATGGATAAATTATTATTTTGAATATTTTCACGATTAATGCATTGTGTAAACACGTAATAAATGGCGTTTGACTACTTCTAATCAACGTAATTCACTGCACACTCAAAATAGCTCACGCAGAACTCATCCACGAGGTGTACTAGCATACGCAACTGGGACATCTACTGTGGCTGGTGGCTGAAATCCATCACGGGCTTGAGAGGTGCTGCTCCACGTGTCAGTGTTGGGAATCATTTACAGCACAATAAAAAGTGTATGGGATCATACAAAGGAAATGTTCGACCCGTATCGTAGGCCAAGACACCCGGTCTCATGAGAGCAATCAGACGGAATTCTTTGAAAATCCAACTGCAGACTCGTGGTACTGAATAACTTTGTCGCATTCCAAGCTGATATTTCCTGAAGGCTACCAATTGGAGCAAGGGAAATTAGAATTTGCAAAATTACGCTAAACTACTCATATTTTTAAAAATAAATTTCTTTTTAAATGACTGATTTTTTTTAAACATTTCATTTACAAAAATTCGTATCATTAAAGTTGTGCTTTTTTGAATGTTAATTTTTTGATGTTTGCAATTTTCGAAAAAAATATAGAGTTAACTGTAAATGAGACCAGACCCAAATTCTTTCTTTCTTGCTACATACGAGGAAAAATAAAGGTAAGAGACGGATACTTATTTGGAATATATATTTTTTTAAATTTTCAGTGTTGCCTAAATTCATACAACATTATGGTACACAATTTTTTCAATTTTTATTTCATATTTTATTTAAATCGTATTTTTAAGGGAGAAAATCTAATAGAGCTAATTTCAATTAAGGTTTGCGGATAACGTGAAAGAAAATACATCAATACATTAAGAATACATCAATTCATTCTTCGCAACACAGACAAAAAATATGGATTACCTAATAGGTTTAAATTATTTCTAAAAGATTAATTTGTAAACGTATAACATAGTATCGGATGTACGGAAACGAGCAAAGAAAAGTGAAATAATATACAAATTCGAACTTCAACTGCCTCCAACCATTTCTTAAATTACATTCACGAGGTGCGAGAAAATCGAAGCTGGCGACTACGTCTCACGCCAAATTACACATAAGTACTTATATTTTCGAAAAATTGAACGTAAACTTATTTGAAGATCTGTTTCGAAATGTTTATCACATTTCGTTAAGAAAAAAATGTATTTTCACAATTGTAGTTGTAGGGCCCAAAAAATTTTAATTTTTGCAATCTTAAACAATTCAGGGATTTTAACAAACACGCTGCGGCCTGTACGCTATCCGAGGTCAAAATTTAATAAAAAAAGTTTGTGCCTTTTTGAGAAAAATTATTTTAACAAAATTTTAAAATGTCTATCTTTCACGCAAAATTACACGAAAAGTACCCAAATTTTCGAAAAATTGTAACAGAATTTTTTTTTCAAAATCTGTCTTTGATTTTATTAAGGGAGAAAATCTCTATCTTTAATATTATACTTGTAGGAAGACTCCAAATTTTTTTTGAACCTTTGCAATTGTAGAAAAACCGATTTTTCAACGAATATGAGATCTGCACATTTCTGTAAAACATCTATTATGATATCCGACAGCAAAATTTATTCAAAAAATTTGAAGCCTTTTTTTTACATTTGAAAAAATCTGTGTAGCTTCATGTAAAGTCCTCCCCCAAATTAAAATATCGATTTCAAATTCAAAAGGACCCGACATCAGCCAAATCGATTGGGGAATATCAATTTTGGAGAAAATCGGCTGAACTGTTTAGTCGCTAGCGTTGTTAACGGATAAGCGGACAGACGTTTTGCCGTCAATCTATTTTTCGTTATCAACGACCTACAAAAGATGCCACCACGTGATGGAGAATTTTGTTTTCTAAATTTAGCTACTGGATTTATCCACATTATCGTTACCAGGGCCCTGAAATAAGAGTTTTTCTGTCGAAAATTCGCCTTTTTTTACCGCAGCTTTACATAACTTTCTCTGTACTGCAGAGAAAGGGAGAAAATAAAAAAACACTTTTGCCTTATGAAGGGACCCCAAAACGTGTATTTCCTTTGAAATTTCGAAATCGGTTTAACGCAACATTACGTAACTTTCTCTGTACTACGTACATAACGCGTTTTTTCCGCAGGTCGTTTTTTCCCGCAGCATTACATAAATGTCTCAATACTGTGTAAGCAGTAGCAAGAAAGTAAAAAGTAGAATGACCCTTATTATGTCACACAAAATATTGTTCTTGATTATGGACATCTCGTACATTAAGATCAAAGAGAGAAATCTGTGATGAGAGCGACGGCGTTCTTTACAAACACTCCGAGAGCGCATCTTTACAAACGTCTTTGTTCTCATCCATTTTTATTGAACATTTACAATTGACTACTTTTCTGATTTAAAATAATATGAGATCTAATCATTAGTCTAATAGGCAATTAATAAACTCTCAGTGAGCTTTTAACTAAAGACTCCTGGACGTTTTCGCGAACCTTACATCAATAAAGCAACATGTTGCACTAAAGCAATAGCAGTCAAAAATACTTCGCCAAAAGTCATAAATTGGCTTTACAAAACCATTTCACGAGGGAAGTAAAAATGCTGCACGTGTGTATGTTTGTGCTAACGCACTTTAATAAGGTCGAGCGTTGCGTACCTAATTTCAGTGCTCTTTGCCAACTACAATAGCGTATTTGTCATGACATTATGATGTGTTTGTGCGCAGCGTCAAGGATTCAACTCAACTGTTTAAGAGTCTCACGTTCTAATTGCTCAAACTGTTTTTTGGCAGTCACTCAGCACGTTTATGATATGACGTTGGTAAATGTTTCTTCGAATCTCGCTCAAACGATAGAAAGACATCAGAAGTTTCCGTTGAATATGGAGAGAACGATGTGACTAACATCAACACAAACGTTGAAAAGATGTTTTGCGTTCCTTGCAATGCAACAAAACGCTAATAGGGTAATGTGTCTACAAATGCCATGTCACCTCATTACATTTCAAGATGAATTTACTGATTGATTGATTAGAGGCGTTGGTGACAGTATTTAACTTACGAAAAATAATTATCATAATCCACCTTAATAACTCGGCATACACTGTTCCCAAAAATGAACCACTTAAGAATTCGAAAGAAAAATAGTTAAATTCAAATTACTGAAACTTCCACGATTTTCATCCTTCATGAAAATTGCCACCTCCGAAAAATGGAAGTACCTTTATTGCTAACTTGCAATGCCTCCAGCAGTTGCAAGACAATTATGCACCCTCCGGCCATGGGAGAGGTCTCCAATGTTCCGTTAGTGAGGCTTCGTTAGTTAAAGAGCAATGAACACACTCGATTTTTACTGAAAAAAAGAACTTACCTGATTTTCCTGTCTCGCATATTCTCGTACAGCGCGAGCTGGCTGATTTCTCATACTCGGTGCGCCAGTGCGTAAGAAACTGCTGACGTTATGTGACAGCAAGGCTCGAAGGAAGATACAGACCATCAAATAACATTCTCAATACACATGATGCATTATGGAAGAGCAATTTTTTATGATCTTATGATAAGAGACTGTTGTATTTCATTGTGGTGTTCGCGAAAACAGATTTCTTTAAAATATTTAATTTATTACAGTGTTATACAAGTTTCATTTGTTGTTCTTCAGCAATGGGTGTGTCACATTTTGAAACGCCCTTTTATTATGATTTTGTTCGGCACAATTTTTGTTGCTAGTCCTCTTTATTACGATTTTGTCAAAACTTGAAGTAAGCCTTCTGCATTTCCCGTGTCATTCAAAAGAAAACAATATTATTTGTGAACATTTGTTTGATTTCAAAAGAAAATATTGTTTGTGAAAATTTGTGTGATTTCAAAAGAAAACAATATTTGTGAAAGGGCTTTGAAAGCATGAACCACTTAATACAACACAAAAACACAGCAGTTTTAGAACATTTTTTTGAAAAGTTTTGACAAATAATAAATTGCATTTATACCTTATTTAGATATAATTATGTTTCTTGTCTTCTAAATAATTTCCTTGTTACCTACTGCAAAATATAGAATTAAATTTGATATTCTATGAAGAAAATATTTTAATAACGATCCAGTTCAATTAAAATCGCCAAAAAATATTTCAGCATCACTACAAAGCAATAAATACATAAATTAATTACAAACTTGTTCAGCAAAACGACACATCAGTAAATTACTTCACTATCGCTATGATCATCAACAAAGTCCTATTGTTTGTACTCATCGTCAAATGAATACTGAGCTAGAATACCATCCAAATGTACGAGTAATCGCATCCTTCAATCTTCCCACAACGATATTTTACAAAGTATTCCATACATTGACTCCTTTCTTATCATAAAGAAAACAGTATACAATGTAGAAGAACAAATCACACGTCAAAACCTTGCCTGGAAGAATATGAGAAGGCATTTTGTAAAATCATTCGAAACATTAAAATACATGCATCAAAATTCGAACTTCTTTATTTATTTTTTCTTTATTTTCTCGTATATGTACGTATATACGGAATAATACTGAGAAAGTTACGTAATGCTGCGCAAAACACGGCGGATTTTTGACAAACAAATTCATTGCCGAGCCCTGATAACGAAAAAGTCGATACATCCAGCAGCTAAATAAAGAAAACACGTGATGTAGCTACAATTCTTGTTATGTGCGTCCTTGTTACCGAAAAGTAAATTGACGCCAAAACGTCCGTCCCTCCGCTTGTGAACACCACTCGCGCCTAAACCATGCATAGGATTTTTTCCAAATTGAAGAAACCCCGTCATTCTGGCTCAAGTCGAAACTTTAAAATTTGGAAAAACATTCTTTGAACTTTTGGAGCACTTTACATAAAAACCCTCCAGACATTTTCAAAATTTTCTAAAAACCGGCTCCAAATTTTTTCTGTAAATTTCTTGGAAGAATTGAGTAAAATACACTTATACATGTGGCATAGGTCCAATTTTCAGAATTAACTCTAAATTTTCGAACATTTCAAAAGTTTAAATTTTTTCGTCTTTCAACAAATTCAAAATTGAAGATAGAAACTTTTCCTTCAAATGAAATTCGTACTCCATATTTAGTTCTTAATGTACATTTTTTCGAAATTTTAATGTTTATTACGCATTATTGCATGCAATATGTGCAATATTAAAAATAACAAAAACAAGATTTTCTCAAAAACAGCTACAAATTTTTTCTTTAAAATTTTGGCAATGTACCTTATATGATGACATAAACACCATATATCTCTATTCATTTTGTTTTCATAAATTACAAAAATGTAATTTGTTGACTTGTTTCTAATATCGTTAATATTTACATTATCGGCGATTTGTTCACATTATTATATTAATACGTCCATGTGCTTTAAATAATGTATAAAGTTTCTCGAAAACTCATCAGTTTTTTTGAGAAAATAAACTCAAAAAGAAAGGCTCAAAACGCTCTTCAGAAACGCTCAAAACGCTCTTCAGAAATGCTGAAAACGCTATTCAGAAACGCTCAAATGCCATTTTCTCAAAATGAATCCAAATTTTTCTCCAAACTCATTCAACGGATAGTACTAATAATACTGTTTAATATGATATAAATATTAATGTATTCTTTTAATTTTAAAAAATTACGCAAATGTAATTTTTTAAACATCTCTCACGCCGTTAATACGCACATTTTTTTAGAAATTTGTAAACATTATTGCATTTGCGAGTTAAAGTCAAACGAAATTTTTCGAAAACTCAAAAAGGTTCTGTGAAAAAGAGCTTCAAATTACGCATTTACATAACACTTAAACACCATTTTTCTTGAAAACAGCTCTAAATTTTTCAACTAATATGCTATTTAGGGAGATGTTTTACTGGTTTTTAACATTCTTAAAGTAATTTTTAGATTCTACTACAAAAAAACTGAAAAGGTGAGAAAAAAATAAAAAATGTACTTTGGGTGGTGATGGCAAATGGCAAGAGAATGAGGCAAGACCCAATCCACACCAAGGAATTTAGAGAACTTTACTACGAGAAAGTCTGTGCCATTCTGTATATACGGGAGTAGTATACGTAGTATAGAGAAAGTTGTGAATGCTGCGGAAAATCGATTTCGATATTTTAAGGGAAATACACGTTTAGGGGCCCCTGATACCGAAAAAGTGTTTGTTTTTCCAAAACGTCAGTCCGTGAACACTACTATCGCCTAAACCATCCGTACGATCTTTCCCAACTTGAAGAACTCCCTATCTGGCTCTTGTTGAAGCTTTGAAATTTTGAAGAACATTTTTAAAAATTTGGTGGTAACTTAAATAAAGTCCCCCAAACATTTTCAAAATTTTCTCAAAAACAGCTCAAAAATGTTTCTTTAATTTAATTGTAAGAGTATAAAAAAGGTGGTAAATGTCCGATTCTCGCGGTTAACTCTGTATTTTCGAAAATTACAAATGTTGGAATATTTTCGGCGTCTTCATACAACTACAAAATTGAAGACGGATATTTTTCCTTCAATTGAAATTTGTTGTCCATAAGTAGTTCTTGAATTATGGTCATGTACATTTTCTTGAAAATTTTAGTAGATTTCGTGTAATATTTGCAATTTCGGTCAATATTTGCAAAAGATTTTCCTAAAAACGTTTCCAAATTTTTTCTATAAATTTTCCGTAATCTTAGGTCCAAACAAACCCTATACGATGACAAGCGCCATTTTCCTCTATTCTTTTGTTTTGTCAAAAATTATAATTTTTTTTACTTCTCTCATTTAGGTAATATTGACATATGCGATTTCTTCGCGTTATTGTATTTATGAGTACATGAGCTTTAAATAATGTCAAATAATTTTTTTACAATTAACAGTTTTTTGTTAAAATGAGCTCAAAACTCAGCATTTCAGAAACGCTCAAACGCTATTTTCTTAAAAATGGTTCCAAATTTTTTTTCTTGATCTGTTCAACTGTTAGTGGTGATAGCATTGTTTAATATGATGTAATGTTCATTTTGGTGTATTCTTTTGTTTTTTCAAAAATTACACAAATGTATTTTTAAAATATCTCTCACATGGTTAATATGCACATTTCCGTCGATTTGAATATATTATTGCATTTGTGAGTGGAAGCGTTTCAAATGACTTCCAATTTAGGTAGGAACACGCAGAGGGCAGACCAATCCGCTGGAGATCCTTCTCTCCGATTATCACCACACACCTGGAAAATCGGTTTTCTCTAACCACACTTTCCATATTTCTTTCACTATTTTGTGTAAGAGCTTTAAGAAAAACTTCATAGATTAAGGAAATGTTGGATTACATCAGGTCTCCATTATTTGGTGTATTGATTGAGACTTCGAAGAACGTACTAACAAATGATACAACTATGAGCCAGGGTGTTCAATTGTTGAAGAATCGTATCCAATGATTCTACCGGTAGAGGTGGCTCAGGGCATCAACTGCAGTGCTTCCGACCGAGAGATCCTGAGGTTAGAGTCGCGACGGTGGCAGGATTTTCGACACTACCCAGATAGATAGATCGAGTTCTGTTGTTATGTGGAAGAGAATTGCTGCTCTGATTCGTAGTTTTCCGTGGTTTCTCCAATCAATACCAGGGGAATGTCGGAGCAATATCCTAAAAGCAGACCACGGACCGCATGCGTTTTTCTTTGTCATTCCTTGTTCTGTCCTCACCTCTTTCACACATTTACACTTACAGACACTACACTAACACACATTCCGATATACCGGTTGGGGACTTAGAGCTTGTCCCGACTGGTAGGAGATATCTGTTTGGGGAAAACCCCGCCAGCCGAGGGTAGGTCGGCGCCATCCAGGGGGGGGGGGGCAAGACCACTGCCACCTCCCGAACAAAAAACGTGCCCTACACGTATGGGACTGATGACCTTAGCAGTTGACGCGGCCTGAATCACAGTAGGTAATCAATTAATCTTATTGGTGCTTTGTACCGGATTCTGTCCTTCTACAATATACTTGTCTCGCCTTCCTGTAATAGAAATCGTGTCCAATACATTTTCTCTAAGCAGCCGCTTAAGAGCATCATTGTGTCTTAAACCTGCTTGGCTACAGGTCATAGTTGTATTGTTTGTCGGTATCCTTTTGAACCTATAATTACCCTAGTCTGCGAAGGTTTCATTTCCGCTATTTTGTATTGCTTTTCAGGATTACTTTTGCATCCTGAATCAGGATCCGACGTTATTTTTCCTACATCACATCACTTTTTTTAAAATACGTTTTTATCACAGGAACTAAAGCAGTTCTTAAGTTGTTACAGGAGGAGTTGTTTTAGTTATGAATTCTAGATTAGTTTATTAATTTGATGTCCTGCAGCCATCTGACAACCCTGTATAATTCGCTCAGTCTAAAGCAATGCAGCGACACAAGACAACAGCAAAGACTGACAACACAACAACAAGACGCGACACTGACACTGACAAGACAACAGCAACACACAATGCAGGAAGTTTTGCAGAATAGCGACATTTTGTTGTGGTTTGTCCGCTAGTCTGAGTTGTTTCGCCTGCTGGTGAAAAGAGACGTTTGTATTCATAAGTGTTCTGAAATGAATGACCTACGGTGTTTAACACGTATTTCAATAAAAAAATATTTTTATTGAAATTATATGAACATGCTATGTCGTGGCTGCTAGAACAGCCCAGATACATTCTGCTGTGTGTGGAAGTTCGCGCCGATAAGACAGCAGAGCAAAATAACAGAGTTCAGGAGAAAGATGGGACACCAAGGCGATCCATGAAAATGGCCGATTCTACCTCTGACAGTGATTTCTTGATCGAAGATTTTGGAAAGGAACCTAAACTTTTCAAGTAAAGTGCATTAAATTATTTTGTTCGAGATCTTGGACTTACAAAGGAATCTGCCGAGATAATCGGGTCTTCATTTCGCGAAAGGAACATGTTGGCACCAGGAACGACGTGCTATTGGTAATACAGATAATGCGAACAAGACTTTACACACTTGTTTTCTGAAGAAGGAACTTTCGTTACTGCAACAACATGCCGGAGTCTATGCAAAAACTAGGATTACCAGTATCATCCTGTACAACGAAGACTTTATCGATGCCTCCAAGCGTAGTTTGAATTGAGTCCTTCTTCATAATTGAAACAAATTTTCATCCATTCCCGTTGCTCATTCTGTTGTTTTGCGAGAAACATGAAAATCCTGAGATGTTGTGGAAACTAAAGAACCAGGAACAAAAGTGGTAAGTTTGAGGGGATTTTAAAGTCATAGGTATACTGTTAGGTTTCACACGCAGATTGCACAATGTATCCCTGCTTTCTGTGTGAGTGGGACAGTAGAACAAGGTTACTCCACTGAACCCAAAAGCAATGGCCACGTAGACAGTGGATTTAAGGCTCGAAAAACATAAAAGCTCTTGTTGAGAAGTCCATCATAGTGTAATCTCCGCTTCATGTCAAACTTGGACTTATGAAGCAGTTCGTTAAAGCTGTAAACAATGAAGGTGAATGCTTTCAGTATTTGTGTCATCGATTCCCTGGCATCAGTAATGCCAAAATCAAAGAGGGTATCTTCATAGGTCCAGATATCAGGAAACTTCTATATGATGCCAATTTTGAAGATGTTATGTGAGCTGCAGAACGATCGCCATGGAAATCATTCCGAGATGTAGTCAAAACCTTTCGTGGTAAGAAAGGATTCAGACAGCAAACAAACGGTGGATAGAAAGATTTAGTCTGCAAAATGAGCTTAAAAGTGCACATGTTACATTCAGATCTGGACTATTTCCTGAAGAATCTAGAAGAAATGCTGAGCGCAGAGTAAGGAGAAAGAATTCACCTGGATTTAAAGGGACTGGAACGCAGATATCGAGGGAAATAGAACAAACACATGCTTGCAGATTACTGTTGGTTTCTAAAGAGACAAAATCCATCTTCATCTCATAGTCGAAAAGCAAGACTAAGAAGTTTCTTAAACTAAGTTAAGACGTTATAAAATTGAAACCGTGGTCTCACCATTATCAACACATTATGACGCATTTGGTCCATTTTAACTGTGTTGATCTTCAAAGTAGTGCACACGATGCATTACAGATTTCTATGTTAGATTCATAGGTGTGTAATACAGTAGTTGAGTAAAAATACAAAGAAGCATCCTTTCATATGATAATAAATTAATTGTGATCTTGCCTGTGCGTGTGTCTCATATTTCTCGTATTTTCATTTTGATTGTGCAAAACAAATCTGATGTGATAGAGAAAAACTGACTTCAGATCCGGAATCAGCATGTTAGAAATATAAAAGATCACTACTTAAAGTTTATGCAATGATCGGAAAGTTTAAATTAGCAGGTCAGTGTTATGTATTGAATGTTAGTTTTTAAGTTGACATCTCATTTATTATTTCCTCTATGTCCTTTCACAAATTAGACCTTGCTCCCCTCATTACACATGAGAGTACGATGTCTAAGAACAAAATATTCAAAATTCAAAGGAGTAGGTAGTTACTCCTCCTCGAAGCTTCCTTCTCTGTCCTAAGGATAGACCTAAAGAGCGAAGCTGTAGGGAAAGCAGGAAGTTTCGTGGGCATCGCGAAAGCGGGAGCGAGGGCGAGGGCGAGGGCGAGGGCGAGGGCGAGGGCGAGGGCGAGGGCGAGGGCGAGGGCGAGGGCGAGGGCAAGGGCGAGGGCAAGGGCGGGCGCGAGGGCGGCGGGAGGCAAGTTTAAACCTCTCGGCGCTCGACGCTCTCAGAGAGCGACCGTCGCGTCGCGTCGCTTCGCGGCCACCCACGTCATCGGCGGTGACGTCACAGGTTGACCTTGGCTCCGCGCGGGGGGCGGGGCGGGGTGGGGCGGGGAGCTCCCACGGTGGCGCCTGGCTCGGGGGAGACAGGCAGCGAAGCGAAGGCTTGAACCGCGCGGCTTCCATTTATTGGTTAATAAGAAATTGTATTAATTGATAATTAATTAAATAACATTATTAAAACAAATATTTTAATATTAAATGTTTAAATTCCAACAATCTATTTAATATGAATTTTAATCACATTTAGTTAATATTTCTATACAGTTACGTGCCTCAATAATTTACTTGGAGCCCATTAAGACGTTAATCCCTCTCAGACAGAAGGAAAACCGCGCCAATGGAAACGACAACCAAACATAACCTATCTTTTTCTGTATTATGTATTACTTTTGCATTTCTCACATCCAACTAATCTTGATCCGGGAATTCCCGCAACGCAAAATGTAATGCTAGAACACGCAATGTATTAGATATCCCAACCACTTTCGCCTATTTTTGCTGCTTTCTATCAGTTTAAATGAAAAAATCGCATTTTAAAAGTATTTTATACGATGTTGAAGTTTTTACTTCATGACATTTGGATTGAATAATTTATTTTATGATATATATATATATATATATATATATATATATATATATATATATATAAGAGAATACTTCTCAGCAGGAAGTATTCGTCGCTTACATTGTTTTATCTACCACTCACGGTAGAATACGGTGAACAAGTTTCAGCTTGTTCAGGGCTTACCATTAAAAGCCATTGTTGACAAAAAATGATATGCGATAACTCATAAATGAAGTCTATGCGAATACAAGAAATATGTTCAAACGCATACGCTCAAACATAGCATTTGAGCGTTATCGAGAGACGGAAGAATCTTGGAAGAAGCTAGGTGCGGGGCTTTGTCGTATTTCAGACGCTGCCCACGATAATGTTTTTATGCAGGTAGCGGTGAAAAACCTTTTGAAACTTCTTTATAGCTGCGAAGAAACACCAGATTTTTTAGATATTCCGGAACCAAACGTAACAAACTTTCGAAGGCTGGTCTGCGATCCACAAGTGTGGCACGAAAATCGAAACTGACGGAAGAACACCAGCTCTATCGACAGGCATTACATCGACCCTGAAGTCATTTTCTCCGATGAGAGCATAGAGGTGATTCAGTCCTTATTGCTAATACGCCAGGATCTCATCCCGCATATACTGTACAGAATGAATTTGCCAAAATGGGATACTCTCCGTCATTTAGTTTTGTAAATAATTAACGTTAAACTTTGGACTATGGCCTCGTGCTCGTGTAACACAATGCATGTATGGCAAGAGAGCGAGCGGCTTCGTCTCGCGTTAGAGCTCGCCACTTCTTTGGAAAATTCAATTGCTAAAACTATCCGAAAAGACGTGGAAGCTAGCACTAGGCATTGCTCGCTTCCAGGTCTTTTGGAAGCGCGCAAAGTCAACGCATCACAGTCCCTCGTATAGCGAACAGTTTATGCTGAGAAATTACGACTTTTCCAGTCCCAGCGGGTATAGCATTTGCGCAGTAGACACTTATAACGTCAATACAGAACATATTACGCTGTGGGAAATGTTTATTTGAGGCTTTCGGTCTTAACGGCCCTTCGGCTAAAACGCTTCGTTTAGGAGTTATTTAACGATTGATATGAAAAATTGCTCTAAGTGTTGCGAGTTGCATTTGATATATTTCGATGCGATTTTTTCAACAAATTCTTCATATTTTTTAATTCGAAGTGCCATTTGTGACGTCTTCGTGAAATTCTCTTTTTTTTAAGACCTCATTTATAAAGATAGGTGCGTGTGAGAGCCGTAAAAAATATGTATACTACTGAAATAATACAGGAGACTATTACTTGCATATACACACAAAAACTGTAGAACAGCTAACAAGTAAAAATGCAGTTTTATGCATCCCCCCACAAAAAATGGCGATTTGTTTTAGTTTAAATTCTGAATATACTGTTGTCCGACAACGCTTGAAGTTATTCTGATGAAGGAGTAACTGACCAACTTGGATATGAATTCGAGTCGCTAGAATGCTTTCTTGATACGTGATTCCCTTTCCGAGGTGTCTTCTCTTATGCCTTATGTTGTATTTGCAGTATCCAGGGTCAGATGTTCACACAAGTGTTTTTCAGTCGCTTTAATTTTGCACTAACAAATACAATAAAAGCTAGCGAAAACAAATAATTTAGGTAGGACGGCGTTCTTGCCGTACGGTGTCTCAGATTGATGACCTTACCACTATCGCCCGGTGCGGTGATTACTTGCCCACCGGTGGCAGCGAAGTGGCTTGCTGCGGGACAGGCCACCGAAGGTCTCGGCGGCGCCCACGGTGTCCAAACTAGGGATGTGCCCTTAACAGCTAAACTGTTATTTCTTAACCGTTAACGTTTCGTAACTGTTACGCGAAATAACAGTTATTTCGTTTAGGCTGTTATTGGCTGTTATCGGTTGAAATGCATAGAACTGCAACCTACTGGGCCTAATCCGAACTACTACCAGCTTTTGTAGCGACCATTTTGTACGATAGCAGCTTCAATGCAGCTAATCAATCATGATTTGCCAGTGTTCAAATTATAGATTCATTAATACATAATTCGTCATTATTACTCACCATGTGCCACAATATTTTTATATTTTATTGTATACAGTACAACAAGATGTTTGTCCTTTAAATTAAGTCCGTCCAATATGTTAACTTATTTTTGTCCCATTGCTGCTTATGTGAGATCTACTGATATTTCCCTAGGTCCAATAAAATAAAATGAGTTACGGTCAAATAACTCGCATTATAATACTTGATATTCGACAGTCATTAACACTTTAGCTATACGTAAGCAAAAACACTGTTTCTTCTCATTATTTTTGGCACTCGTCACTTCACTATGCCGAAATTGCATATTCGAAAGAATATTAGCAATCTGAACCCGAATCACTTTCATTTTAGTAATATTCTATATTCCATACACATTCGCTACACATTATATGAATTACTATTCATCCTTGGCAGTTCATCCAGTCTCCTTCATATCAGCTGCTTTTCTGTCCAAACATGTTAGGGAAAGTAGTGCAAGGAAGCGCCGTAAGGTAGCTGCACAAGCTTTACGGTGCTACCAACGTTATTCGTTTTGCGTACTCTTAGCAGTCGTTTCAACTGCTTTAACTCTTAACAGTCGGCCATGTTAGGTTGCTGGTCATGGACCTGTTATTTTTCAACTGTTATTAATAACAGCTATTACGAGTGAGGTGTTTTCGTGATAACAGCTATTGAAGAAAAGCTGTTAAGCCCATCTCTAGTCCACACCTAGGGCCGCGAGGACAGGATTCGTCGTCATTCGCTCGTCCACTCGGGGGCCGGTTATGCCACGGGCTGTGGCCCGTCGCGTCGTGAGCAGCATGAAGGTCGTGCCCAATCGAGAAGAGAGCGCTCCCCTGCCAAGCTCAGGTTTTTAACCCCCCTCGCCCGGCGAAGGGGAAGGGGAAGGGGAAGGGGGGCTGAGCCCCTCTACTAGCGGAGCGTAACCCCAAGTCCGCTTCTGGTTGGGGGTTTACCACATCTTCCTCTTGATGGTGATCTTTTTTTTCGACCGCATATTCATGGTCGGTTTTGGCGTTCTACGACATAAAAATCACTTTTTTTGCAAAAGTAACAATAATATATTAAAATTCCTTTTCCTCGCGATGTACCTCTGCATCGCACATGCGGGCGGTGCCTTTGCACACTTTGCCTGTATGGTCTCAAAGCATTCGGAAGAATTCTGAGGCAATCTGACGTTGCTTGACGTTATCTATAGTGGCATCGGTATACATCGTTGCAAGACCACCTGTTTACAATTTTTTTTTGCCTTTAATAATTAGGTAAACGTCGATATAGAGATCCCATAACAATGTGGACAATAAGACGAGAGCTCTAATACACGTTGAATCTATATTGTATTAAAAAGAGAAAAGACAATCACATCACAACATGACACTCAATTTTATTTGTGGTTAAACACTGAAATAATAATCATATTACCACAAATAATTGATCCAATGTGCTATGTAAATAATTCTGATGGAGCATCCGATTGAAGATTGTCATGCTGCACCCACTATGTGGCATGTAATGCTGATCCACCCGTGAATCCTTTTATCACGTGCGGCACCCCAAATTGCCGCATTTTGTCAGAGAGAATGAGGAACTATGGTTTGCAAATTGAAGCGCAGTTCGTCTTATCCGGCATTCCCGACCCTCACACTGAATATTCCGAAGTTATCGCACTCGCCCAGCGATTCGCATTCGAACATGATCAACCAGCAACCTGTTGCCAGCTAATAAGATATTCTAAAACCGGAATTAACTCGACGGTTGTCAATTTCAGAGGAAGAGCGCATAGGCAAGCTTTGCTTTTGGAATAACTCGGAGATAGAACTGCCTCTCAATTCTGGCGTCATCTCGAGAACCTCACATCTGCCACACCAGTTGGTGAACAATTGTTTAAAACCAACCTCCTCATATGTAGGGAATACTTTAAACCCAAGTTGACTTCTCGTGCGATCGTTTGGCAATGATCGCCGACAAAATTATTGAAGTGCAGCCGTCTTCTTCCCAACCACTACCAACAGTCGCTGCTACTAAACCGTCAGTGTCACTGGAAATCCAAATGTCCAAGTTATACGACCACGTACAAGAATTGACACTACAGGTGACTCGCCTCGTCAACCATATTATGACTAAACCAACACATGTTTCTCCGTCACGACGTTCAACTCCACGTCAACTAACACCTGTTTCCAACTACCAAATCTGCTGGTATCACCCAAAATATGCAGATAATGCACATAAAAGTATTAACCCGTGTAATTTCCTCAAGGGAAACTGACAAGACGACAAGTGATGGTGGTAGATGTTCGTCCAACATTACACCGCTTGCTCGTGAAAGATCGAAATGATAACTTAGCATTTCTTGCCTTACATAACTTAACACTTTTAACATTTCTGCTCTTAACGATTTCGGAAAAAACCTGCTCATCAACAAGCAGACCCGAAACTTCAAGAAATTCTCAAAAATACTAATGATTCGTCAATCAAGTTAGAACAAATTAATGTTCCTGGTTGTGATGTAAAATAGTACAGTGACATTTCGACATCCCGTATCAGACCGTACTGAGACCGCCGACACCTGTCAGATGTTGCGGTCATATTTTGTCCGGAGAGCTTTCGCCGGCGGACGCAATCTACACTGGAATTTGAGACGAGCTCAAATCGGGGCGGGTTTATTTCCAGGATCGCTTGGTAACGGAAATGCAAAGGGACTTACCTGGTTTTGAAAAGACTTCGTGCGATGCAGTACGAGCACATTTATTTGGCAAATGAAGGTGGGTCGCTAGGCACGCGGACGCGCAAAGTTACATAGTGGTTGAGATGCTATTGTCAAGTGACGAATCGGTCGGGAGGCGTTGCATGAGGTCAACGCCCTCCTCAGTTGCTAGAATTCTTTCTTGAAATGTGATTCCCTTCCCGAGGTATCTTCTCTCATGCCGTATGTTGTATTTGCAGTATCTAGGGTTAGATGTTCACTCAAGTGTTTTTCAGTCGCTTTAATTTTGCAGTAACAAATACAATGAAAGCTAACGAAGACAAATGATTTAGGTAGGACGGCCCTTGAGACGTTGCCTGCCGTAGGCGGGTCGGTGATAAGAGCCCGGCGCCGCGCCCGAGGTCGGTCCTCCGCCACCCTCGTCGTCGTGGGTTCCCGCGCGCTCACGCCGGCGCAGTCCGTTCGCAGTCACGCGGTGCCGTGAATCACTAAAATTAGCGGGTTCAGTGCCGCGGCCATAGTTCAGTTTCCGGCGTGTTTGTAGTCCCACACGTCCGATCCCCTCACACACGTCTCTGGTTTTGTCGGTCACACGTTCGGCTCCTGGATATCTCATAAACCCCCGTCACACAGGTCTGTCCCCACTCACACTTCATGAGATTCCCTTGCCCACACCACCGTCTCCTCTCACACCCCATTACCCATCTGTCTCCGACGACCCGGACCTCTCCTCGGACCCGTTCGCCTACTCTCACTCCGTCAGCCTCTGACCGTCTTTCGGGGCTCCATCTACACTCGTCTTCCCCCTTGTCGCGTGTTCAATCTCAGGTTGTCGGTCTTATTGGTCTGCGTCTCGTGAAGTCGTGGTTCGTCCCTTTGGTCACGTGCAAGGTGAATCCCGGAAGTCTGTTCTTGGGCGTCCCCGAATGTTGCGATGGGTTCCGTTTCCCATTTGTCACGTCTAATAAGCTTTATTCCCAAAGTTCTTCGTCAATGTTCGAATTGGGGAAATCACATATTTTACCTATGTCACATAGGTAAAATAGTACCTGTTGGTACTAATATGGTATTCAACTAAGCAAAGAAAACTTCGAGGTAATAATGACGTATAGGTAATACATTAATTCATAAAAAAAATTGAAATCTTATAAATAATTTCTTGGTTAGAATATCTTTTAATGTCTAATCGGAGTACAATTTACATAAAACTTTAAAACTCCCCTGTCCAAACCTTTCATCTAGTAATAAAGTTGATTCCAGTGATGGCAAGATAATACAAATCTACAAGGGTTGTTCGTAAAATAAAGTTCCAATGATTTTTCACAATGAAAAACATGTTTATGTGCTTTGAAATATACTTTTTTCGAAATCTTAGCCTTTTTCCTATTTTTCCACATAATCGCCATTTTGGCATGCGGTGTACCATCATCTTTATGCCCGCGTCGCACAACTCTCCCGCCGCGCCCCAAAGGTAGCTTAACATCTCTCCTTTGAGCTCCTCTCCGGTTCTGAATTCATTCCCACCCAGGTGTTTCTTTAACTCGGGGAAGAGATGGTAATCACTATATCTAGGCTGTGGGGCGCGTTTGCGACAATATCTCATCCAAATTCTTTGAGAAGATTGGTTGTTACACGGCGGTGTGTCTACGAGTGTTGTGATGGAAACGCATTCCCCTCGTGAGCAAGCCTCTCTTCTTTTGAATTGCGCAGGTTCTTCAACGTCGACGCGGACTAGCGGACAGGAATCGATTGCTGTACCAGCAGACGCGCAACAGGAACTCCTTCCTATTCCAAAACGCGCTCCCCATCACTTTGCCGGCAGACTGTCGTTGCTTGAACTTCCGCGGCTTCGGCGACTCAGGATGTTTCCACTGACGGGATTGTTCCTTCGTATCCGACGTCGTGTAGTGGACCCAGGTCTCGCCCCAGTAACAATTGAATCCAAGAATTCTTTGCCATCGGTTTCATAGGCTTGAAGAAATTCGCGGGCCCCTTCAAGACGTTGCCGTTTATGGTCTCCCGTAAGCATACTTGGAACCCACCTAGCACAAAACTTGGCTTACCCTAAATGGTCAAAATGTTGTCAATGGTAGTCTTCCTGATATCACGGATCATCTTGCAGAGTTCCCAAACCGCAACCCTTGGATCTTTCAGCATTTCTTCTTCGACTTTCGCAATCGTTTTGTCCGAAACCCATGACCGTTCGAAACACTGTTCGTCATGGACATCTGTACGTCCGTCTTTGAATTCTCCACATCATTTGCGCTCGTGTTTTCTGCTCATACACATTTCTTAGAGGACTCCACACAATTGGGAATGAATGTCCCCTAATGCAATGTTTTTTGCACACAAAAACAAATTTGGACCGTAATTCGCACTGGCGGCGGGCGAAGTGAGTGGGAGCTCCATCTCTAACGGCTGCTGGGCCAAGACTGGGCTCCGCAGACAATTCGCCGGGGGGGGGGGGGAATCAAGCTCCACGCCAGTGTTGCCATATTCAGACAGTGTTGCCGGATCGCGACAGCAGCTTCTTGGGGACCGTTTCTTACGGACAATCGTCGTACTAATATGTTTAGAATGAACGTGGGATTATATTCGTAAGTCTAAAACATGGTATAACTCAAAACATGTAGAAATTAGTTATCTTCATCATGAAATGTTCAAAATCAAAATTAATGAATGGCACATGACCCACTGTTAAATATTTAATTAAAAAGATACATGTGCAGTCATAAAAGATTCAAAATTAAAATGAATTAATGGTACATGGCTCACTGTAAAATATTGAACCTAGAAGATTCTCATGGAATAATTATGTGGCATTTCGCGGCGTAGTTCCCAAAAACACTATTCAGATTCATTCATGGAAATTGTAGTAGAAGTAGTAGAGGTAGTGAATCATGGTGAATTAAGAAAATAACTAGCGTAATGATCATGGACCTCAAAAGATTTCAATTTTTTTTAGAACGATACTTAAAATTAAATAACTGTGTGTAAAAATAAAAAATGTTAGCCGTAACTAAAACTCACAAATCGTCAGTTTGCAAGTGCAAAATTCAATTTTAGAGTTCAAACGCTTATTATTTTTACTTTCTCGTATACAAACGTATACACGGGAGTAATATACGTAGTATATACTGAATTACGTAATGCTGCGGAAAATCGATTTCGAGATTTTAACGGAAATACACGCTTTGGGTTTCCCTGAAACCAAAAAAGTGTTTTTTTAAACGTCCGTCCATCTGGCTGTCGTATGTGAACAAACCTAGCGCCTAAACCACACGTACGATTTTTTCTAAATTGAAGAAACCCCTGTCTATCTTGATCTAATTGAAGCTTTGAAATTTTTAAAAACATTCTTTAAAATTTGGGGGTACTTTACATGAAGCCTCCCGAACATTTTCAAAATTTTCTCTAAAACGGCTGCAAATTTTTTCTTTAAAATTCTTGTAAAAACAGAGTAAAATACACTTATAAAAGTGGCATAGGTCAGATTTCCATGGTTAAGTCTGAATTTTCGAAAATTGCAAAAGTTTGAATTTTTTCCGGCGTCTTCCTACAAATTTTTCCTCCAAAGGAAATTTGTTGTCCATAAATATATTTTTCATTAAAGTCATTTAGATTCTTTTAGTGTAATAGTACATGCAATATTTGCAATTTAAAAATAACAAAAAAAAAAGATCTTCTCAAAATCAGCTCCAAATTTTCTCTTTAAATGTTTGGCAGGGATAGTACCAAATGCACCATATACGATAACATAAGCACCTCATTGTTCTATTCTTTTGATTTTTTCAAAAATTACAAAAATTTAATTTTTTTACTTGTCTCTCAGGTCGGAAATATTTACACCATAGGTGATTTCTCCACTTTACTAGATTTATAAATACATGTGTTTAAATATTTACAAATAAAGTTTCTCGAAAATTCAACAGTTTTATGTAAAAATGAGTTCTAAATTCCGCATTTTCAGAAACGCTCAAACGCCATTTCCTCAAAAGTGGATCGAAATTTTTTCTTCAAAATTTTTCAATGAATGAAATGTTTATTACAACGTAAAGTTCATTTTGGTGTATACTTTTGTTTTTTCAAAAAGTACACAAATGTAATTTTTTTAAATATCTATGACGTCATTAATATACATATACCCTTGACACAAACACCCTTGACAGAAAAACGAACTCTCTGATGTCAGTTTCTCAAAACACATTGAAACGTAGCCTGATACATACTTCTGTTAAAAACTTGTGCTACTCGAGTGCTATATCTTCAAGACTCGTCAAGGCATTTCCCGAGATCGCCACTGCGCCGGCGCCGTAGAAGGAGCACCGCGGGGGGGATTGCTCCAACCCTCCGTAAGCCACCGTTGTTCCCCCTCCTGCCCCTGCAGCCCCGCGACAGCCTAGAACGGCGTTTCCTCGGTCGCATTCTCCCGAGTGTGCTCCCGCAGGCTTGCACGAAAGAAAGGCGGACGGACCGGTAATCGCAGCTTCCGAACGGCGTGAGTTTTGAAATACCATGTTTCGTAAATGCTCTGAGAGGACTTGTATTCCCCTCTTGTTAAGAGATGTTTAAGAGAAATGGCACTGAATGAATTTGGGTGTGCACATGCGAACGTGCGAATACCCACGAGCCGCCACTGGACCGCAGAGAATGGATGTCGGGAAATTCTGTCGCAAATCGAACGATAAGGGATTGGAATAGATTACCTGTAAAAAACTTTGAACCCTTTCCGCGAAGCGTTCAACAGCTTAGGATATTAATTTAGGGTATTTCTAAGTTTATGAGATAGTTAACTAAGAACATTAAGTTATACAGTGAAGAGAGGTGTCGTGCAGTGTAGAGCAGAGAAATAATATAGGAAATGTTTTTCGTGTTGGAGTGGAGTGGAGTAGAGTGGAGTAGAGTGGAGTAGAGTGGAGTAGAGTGGAGTAGAGTGGAGTAGAGTGGAGTAGAGTGGAGTAGAGTGGAGTAGAGTGGAGTAGAGTGGAGTAGAGTGGAGTAGAGTGGAGTAGAGTGGAGTAGAGTGGAGTAGAGTGGAGTAGAGTGGAGTAGAGTGGAGTAGAGTGGAGTAGAGTGGAGTAGAGTGGAGTAGAGTGGAGTAGAGTGGAGTAGAGTGGAGTAGAGTGGAGTAGAGTGGAGTAGAGTGGAGTAGAGTGGAGTAGAGTGGAGTAGAGTGGAGTAGAGTGGAGTAGAGTGGAGTAGAGTGGAGTAGAGTGGAGTAGAGTGGAGTAGAGTGGAGTAGAGTGGAGTAGAGTGGAGTAGAGTGGAGTAGAGTGGAGTAGAGTGGAGTAGAGTGGAGTAGAGTGGAGTAGAGTGGAGTAGAGTGGAGTAGAGTGGAGTAGAGTGGAGTAGAGTGGAGTAGAGTGGAGTAGAGTGGAGTAGAGGGGAGGAGAGTGGAGTAGAGTGGAGTAGAGTGGAGTAGAGTGGAGTAGAGTGGAGTAGAGTGGAGTAGAGTGGAGTAGAGTGGAGTAGAGTGGAGTAGAGTGGAGTAGAGTGGAGTAGAGTGGAGTAGAGTGGAGTAGAGTGGAGTAGAGTGGAGTAGAGTGGAGTAGAGTGGAGTAGAGTGGAGTAGAGTGGAGTAGAGTGGAGTAGAGTGGAGTAGAGTGGAGTAGAGTGGAGTAGAGTGGAGTAGAGTGGAGTAGAGTGGAGTAGAGTGGAGTAGAGTGGAGTAGAGTGGAGTAGAGTGGAGTAGAGTGGAGTAGAGTGGAGTAGAGTGGAGTAGAGTGGAGTAGAGTGGAGTAGAGTGGAGTAGAGTGGAGTAGAGTGGAGTAGAGTGGAGTAGAGTGGAGTAGAGTGGAGTAGAGTGGAGTAGAGTGGAGTAGAGTGGAGTAGAGTGGAGTAGAGTGGAGTAGAGTGGAGTAGAGTGGAGTAGAGTGGAGTAGAGTGGAGTAGAGTGGAGTAGAGTGGAGTAGAGTGGAGTAGAGTGGAGTAGTAGAGTGGAGTAGAGTGGAGTAGAGTGGAGTAGAGTGGAGTAGAGTGGAGTAGAGTGGAGTAGAGTGGAGTAGAGTGGAGTAGAGTGGAGTGGAGTGGAGTAGAGTGGAGTAGAGTGGAGTAGAGTGGAGTAGAGTGGAGTAGAGTGGAGTAGAGTGGAGTAGAGTGGAGTAGAGTGGAGTAGAGTGGAGTAGAGTGGAGTAGAGTGGTGTAGAGTGGAGTAGAGTGGAGTAGAGTGGAGTAGAGTGGAGTAGAGTGGAGTAGAGTGGAGTAGAGTGGAGTAGAGTGGAGTAGAGTAGAGTGGAGTAGAGGGGAGTAGAGTGGAGTAGAGTGGAGTAGAGTGGAGTAGAGTGGAGTAGAGTGGAGTAGAGTGGAGTAGAGTGGAGTAGAGTGGAGTAGAGTGGAGTAGAGTGGAGTAGAGTGGAGTAGAGGGGAGTAGAGGGGAGTAGAGTGGAGTAGAGTGGAGTAGAGTGGAGTAGAGTGGAGTAGAGTGGAGTAGAGTGGAGTAGAGTGGAGTAGAGTGGAGTAGAGTGGAGTAGAGTGGAGTAGAGTGGAGTAGAGTGGAGTAGAGTGGAGTAGAGTAGAGTAGAGTGGAGTAGAGTGGAGTACATTGTATAAACAACACTCAGTGCGGTTTTTGATGATAGACGTTTCTTTTCTTTTTCATGTAATTTAATATTTGAAGAATCAGCAGTTTTTATATTGTTATCATTATTATCAGCATCATCATTTTAGGACTATTACCATTATTATATTATTTGCATGACATTTATTACCTTGTTTATGTAACTAACTGTCACCGGGTTACACCCAATTGCAGTTTGAATAAATTTATCTTATCTTATAGCCGTGAGCTTTTAGAAGGACGCAATGATTCACTCTCTAGACAAATATTGAAGCTAGCGCACGTAAGCGATTGGTGAGGTGCGAACGGATTTTCCGCATAGGCTGGGTATTGTTTAAATGATAGTGAGGCGGGAAGCTATAGTAAGTTTAGTAATAAGGGATTAGTTTGATGTTTGAGAGTTTGGTATTGCATTGTAATTGGAGATTTTATTAATGTAGTAGTATCGTAAGGATTTTTCAATAAGTAGCTGTTTATAGTCAGTCGCGAGTAGGTGTTTCATACAAAACACAGAGGAAGTCGCGATCGTGTATTAATTATGTGGGAATATTAAGTCCTAGTAATAGCAAATCGTTGAGGACATCCTGCAATATTTTTAGTTTAAGCATGGACAGGAGAACTGGTATAACAAGGATTCCATGGACAACATTCTGCTAATCAGCCGAGAAGTCATCTATCAAGATCTTACAGTAAGCTTATGAATTTCTACTGAAACTTGTACGGTGTTTTAATGTTACACACTGAAAAAAATTCTCATGAGATCAAAAGAATTTGTAATATATTGAAACGTTATTAATTACTATTAAATGTAAAACAATTTGAGAATTTATAAATAATTTGGGCACCAGGAAAAGGTTAACTTGAATTCCTGATTATCTATTACAGTCTTCGGATATATTACAAATAAATGTAAATCCCGCTAGCTCGGTCGACGGGTTCTTATGAAATAATTGTTGCTACTTACTCCGCAAACAATTACTCAATCTGCCATCCATACGGAGGGGCGAGGAATCTGAAAATAATTTTAAAATGTCTACTCTAGGATTGCAAAATGGCAAATGAGATTCGGCTTTCTTTCAAACTATGAATTATAATTTATTGTGCTTGTCAAAGGTATCAACTATCATTGATTATTACAATTTATCGTTAGGTCATTACCATTTTTCTCGTTATTGCAATAACAGCGTTATAGAACCTTTTATCATTTCCTGCCTCTTCGCACGCACGTCGCTCGATGTCGCCACGTAGGGTAGACCAATCATCCTTCTTGTTGAAATCCACGATTGTCAGCGACCAAGTCGAAACTTCCTTCAACCACTTCACAAGCACTGCCTATAGTCTTCGTCTTGCGCCTCAGGTGGGACTAGCAATTCACAATTCACTGGTAAAAGTTCTAAGTCAAATCTTGTAACTCCACCGCGAAAATATTCTAAGTTCACTTTTCCGTTCACTCATGAAAATATTACAAGTCCGAGTTTGCAATGGTACAACACGTAAATTTAACAAGTTCCCGTTGTACACCTAATGCGGAAATATTCTTGGTTCAAGTTCAATGTTCACTCTCACGAAATATCACAAGTCCCGATTTGATAATTAATCTCAAGAAAAATCACACAAGCGATCCGCTCACCACCACGACACGAGTCGGAATGCCCTAATTCTCAATCTGGTCCACCCTTCAAAGCTTGCTGTGTTTTTCTCTCTATTGCTTTTTTCGCGTTGCTACGGTGTCATCTACGTATCTGCACCAAAGAAACCCACGTCTTGGGACGAACTCGTGTTGCGCGAGACGGAAAGTAATTTCACAAATAGCTAGCCCAACGAGGAGCGTGACAGATTTTTCTATGTATGTTTGTATGTATGTAACTACGAGGTAACTATCCATGTAACAAACTATGCATGAAACTATTCATGTTACTTAAATCACGTATCCACACATGTTCTAGAAAACGTATGTCTTCTTTAAGAATTGGAACTGATAGGAAATGTTTTCTCACCAGATAACGGGATATTGAGTTTGAAGATGTACGGTTAAGTGCTCTCGTAACAATCTGCAATGCGCAGCTCTAGCCGGCATCAATAAATTTCAAAACTAAACAGCGTCAGAACAGCACTTATATGGTTTTATTTTACTCAAATAGTTAACTTGGTATTTAATAATACAATGTTTTGAGACTTTGACAATAATTCTTCTACTCTTCAAATACAAAACAACGTTTATTTCTTTCCGAGTCCGTTGTACGTCCTTTTAGGCCGTCATAACCTTTGAACCAATGAATGTATTCTGATGATGGGAGAATAAAGCTTATTTTCAGCCATATGCGAAGCCGTAAACTGAAGTACGTTGTTTAAAAGTCAATGTGAGTGACAGTAGCGCCGTAAAGAATTCACGGATTCCAAATGTTAACCGATTTTGTTACAGGCGATGTTGCAAGTTCTCCCCACCTTTCCGTTACATTACATCCAGTATTTTTAAAGTCCGCGAGATATTGCATTTAGCAAGCGCGCAAGCTGCTTTCTTAAAACAGAGCATTGGAAAAAATGTAAATACCTGTATAAAAGCGCACACACTACAAACCACCCATTAAATCATCCATACAAGTGCAGCAAACAAACGGACGCACATAGACATATTTTTCAGCTCTCATGCACAGAAAACATCTTCCGTTTACTGTTTATTGATTGAAATGTTACACATTGCGATACAACTTGTACGGCAAAGTAGCTATGCCCTTTATAAGTCAGCCAATGCTGGTTTCACACTAGGACGTTCTCGCTTATTGTGGACCATCTTAAGTTTACATATGTTACGCTAGTCTGAAATATGGCTAATTCGAGAATTAGCCAATAAACTCTCACAGCCAGACGATTTGGATCCATTTGTACGAATGACGATCAATAGACTATTTCGGTAAACTTTTAGAGCAGTCCGGTATGAATTCCCAAATTTATCTATGATCTTCAGTAGATTCCGCGTTTTATGAATTAAGACGAAAATTCGACATTGAAAAATCTAAAAAGATAAAAATTTTGTTTTTGTTATATTTAATTTAGGGTTTTCTGAGAACATTGACGTAGGCTACAATTGATTGTGTAAATTATTACTAAACATGTGTCTAATAATTTATTAATCTCTGCACCTTCTAAAACGACTTGTTAGTTTGCCAGGCGAAGTGTTGAACGAGGACAACTTCAATTCACAACTAATTTATTATCTGGACTACTATGGTTTTGCTTATATTTGTAAGGACGTTTCATTTCGTGTATTCCATGGACTGTCAGTGTGATTGATGTTTGTACCTACTTCCGCGCATTTCGTAGAGTATTTAGTTGCGTACATTATAAAGGTTTAAAGCTTGGCAATGTATTTGGTGCTCGCGAGGAGGTAACGGCAGCGCGAGTGGCGCTGCGCCGTGGCCGCTTGACCTATTCTCGCGCCCACCCGCCCCGCCCCGCCCCGCCCCGCCCCGCCCCGCCCCGCCCCGCCCCGCCCCGCCCCGCCCCGCCCCGCCCGCGCGAGCACAGCCCACGCTCCCTCGCAACAGCTCGTAAAATGGTAATTGGAATCAAGTGGTCGCACACCAACGCCGCTTGCAACGGGCATAAAGGAAAGACGACCTCCCGGGGATGGGGAGACCGCGGGTCCGATTCCGGCAAGGTGACATAGAATTCATGTATGGTTCACAATAAATACCAATAAGGTCACCGAAATAATGATGTAAGAAAAGATGTCAAATAAACTAATAAAATATTATAAGATATAATAAAATAATAAAATAAAATAAAATAATAAAAGATGTAAAAAAAAGGGCAGTGAAATAAGAGAATAACCAGGAAAATATGTCATTTAATTACAAAAGAGAACGTGATCAAGTGCGAAATTCAAAGGGGAAAAATGAAATTGTATTCATAGAATTTAAATGACAAACGAAAGAGGCGACAGTTGTTTCTCGAGCTTCCTCAAGACAGAAAACCGTTAAGCAGTATGGTACTAGATTTGGTACGTGGCGAATCGGAGAGGAAAGCCGTGTTGGTTTATAAATTCAAGGTGATGTACTGAATGATAAGTGAAGTACCAGTACGGACGTGATATCGGTTTGAAACTGGAAAATCGTAATCCTGGAAGTCGGCGACGTATGTGTTAATTTTTCCGGTGGAGCTCGGCAGTGAACGTCAAGAGAAGTAGACTCATTAAAACTTCTATTGTGACTTGATGATATGAGAAGGCCAATAATGTCTTGCAGTGGGGAAAATGTTCAAGGTTTAGACGTAAATGGTCATAAAAATAAGGGGGAAAGGAATGCGCGCTTGTATGAATGAGTTTTATGTGTGCTGTTATGTAACAATGTGGATATTAAATGTGTGTATATATATATATATATATATATATATATATATATATATATATATATATATATATACACATATACACACACACCATTCTTAACATTCTGAGTAACCTGGCAGTCACCTCCAAATTCACGACACCCCTCCTCCACCACCGCTCAGAGTCCAAGAGGTAATAACTCATTCTGTAGTTCAATCACTTTTAAAACTTATCAATGTGAGACTTCAGAGGCAGTCTCAGTTCAGTACTTAACAGTTTGACGTCGGCCGCGAACACCTTTACAGCGGCGCCGCAAACCCGCAATCTCGCTGACGCCACGGGTCACAACTCGCTCGTGATGCTACGAGTGCCTTCGACCGCGACACTAATACTCGCAACTGCCCCAGGCGACAACCCCTCTGCTCCACACCAACTCCCTCGACCTCCGCACCAGAGGGCGCAATGGCCCCAGGCGGTGACGCCCCGACGGCCGACGATTCTCCGGCCCCTGGCGTCGGCTCCTCCGAAACCCAGCACCAGCACCCTCTGTCTAGTCCCTTCTTCCACTCGTCTTCGCCGAATAATAATCTCCGCTCGATCACCAGGAAACGCTTTCGTAAAGAAATTAACGAGTTGTGATCAGGTGTCGAAAATAGCAGCCTAGCAGCACGCGAACGCACGTTTCACAATCCACTTCCTCTGTCCCTTGCCCCACTCTCCTAATTACCTGTCCCTCCGTGCCACACCACTCGGCGCAACTTTTCCGACTACCACTCTCTCCAAATGTCCTTAACCATGCGGCCTGCGCTCCAAATCTCCGCCACCGTCTCATCCCTCTCGCTGCCGCCCTCCACGTCCCACCAGCGACGACTGATAAAGGTCCATTCACAATGCAAACATAAGCATAAGCATGGCGTTAACATAAAAGTTAGAACTACGTCTACAAGTGGACCCATTCACAATGCGTTCGCATAAGCATAACACGTAAGACGTTAACTTAAGAGCTTGCAAGCTTCAAGCTTCTGTGCTTATGCTTATGTCAGACATAGGAATGAGCCAATCACAGTTCGTTAACTCAAAATCGAGTATCGAAGTCGATAGGCGAACTATTCGTGTCGATTCGTGTGCTGCGTCTCATAGCCAATAGAAACTCTTATTTTGCCTGTGTTTATGTTCGACATTGTGAATACGCCAACTCTTCGCTTGTGTTAATGTATATGTCTATGTGTTATGCTTATGATTGTGATTGCATTGTGAATGGGCCTTAACGCCGCCGACGTTCTCTGGTAGTAACGGGACAGCGCTTTCACTCGGCGCGCAGTTTTCAAGCGTACCGACAGCCCACATCACGTAGCTCGTCCTATATCATGTGGCATTCTGCTCAAAGCACTTCCGCAATAGGTAAATAAAAAATACCTAGTAAAGCCCTGGGCAATATTCTGTAAACAATGAAGTGCTCTACTTTGTAAGTCGGCTTCCACTCAAGAGCAACTGAATTCAATCAGTTCTAGAGATCAGTGTAATTGATTAAAACTACGAATTTAGCAATGGACAGAACACCGCCTTCAGTTATCTTTGTAGCTTTCGTTTAAGACCTTAGGCAATTGCGATATCAAGTAGAACATTGAGTCAACTCCCCGTTGGATGAATGGACGTGCCAGTTGAACTTAGAGTGCGCTGAATATCAAAGGTGGCAAGTGACAGTCGGGGCGCCGCGGTCGAAGGTCACCCGCGCTGCACTCCTAAGTGCACGAGAGAGCGCTTTCCACGCGCGCCAGCTGCGCACCTACAGCGAGCTTTTGGAACTGATGAAGACGCACAACCTGATCAGTTTTACTTTCTCGTCCTTCGAAAGAAGAGAAAGTAATGCAATCTAGCGAAGGGCGAATTGTAATGTAATCATGCGAATTGTAACGGCGAATTTTTGATAGAAAAAATTTTTACCGGGCCCTTGATTAATGATTCCGAGTGCATCACCTGCTAAGGTCATTATCACCGTAAGTGAAGTGCATGTTTTTCCTCTAGAGGTGGGAGTGACCTTCCCTCTGCTGGATATTGAGATCTGACGCCGACCAACACGCGGTATCTCCCTCCAGATGGGCAGGGCACCGCCCCAACCGGGACAAGCTGTAATCACCCGATACTGGTTTGCCGATAGTTATGGTAATTCAGTGCTTGTGAGTGTAAGTGTGTGTAAGTAGAAGGTGAAGGTAGGGCAAGGAATAGGAAGGAAAGATGGGTGCTCCGTGGCCCATGTGCTGCTCCTGTATTCGCCTGGTTTTGATTGGAGAAACTAAAGAAAACTACCGATCAAAGCAGCACCTAGACTTGCCAGTGAGCGGCTGAACACGACTCAACTGTTTAGCTAGAGTCGAAAATCTTGCCACGGCACCGTCGGGACTTCTGAACTCCCGGTCAGAGGTACTGCAGTGACATCAGTTGATGCACTGAGCCACCTTTCCTTGGTAATGAAAAAGTGGATAAATCTTGTTCTTGTATATAGAAAATTACTTAATATTACACGATGTGTAGCCATTCCTTATTTTGTGGGTCTTTGACACAGAAAAATTGTTTGACGGCAAAACGCCTGTCCGTCTGTCCGTCTGTGGTCAACGAATTCATATTCCCAGATCAATTCAAATTATCTCAAGATCCTGGGAATTGGAATCAAATATTTGCATATTTTCGGGTACTCTACATGAAGATTTTTGCTATGGCCGCCCGCGAGCCCTTGAAAGACCCGCCGCAGGAGCCCAGCGGCGGGACGTCATCGCCCCCGGAGAGTTCGGCCGGAGGCCGGGAGAGAGCGGAGTGGGCGGAACGCGCGCCGCCGTCAGCTTCGGTCGGCGCGCTGCAACACGCCACCGGCCATACGATCGGGCTGGCCGATGAGCCCCCAGTCCTGAGAGGGTATAAATGAGCCCTCTCCGGGAGCCGGAGTCTGTCGGAGCGTTCCCGGCGTAAAGTGAAATAGTGTGTTTATAGTGCAAGTGTAGTGAGCAGTGACCAGCAAGATAACGGACTTCTCTCCTGGACTTTTGGACCTGGACCTTCTCACCTGGAAGTTTATCTAGACATATACTAGCAATCGGCGACTTGGCATTCTCTTCAATATATCTATGGGTTATACGGCATTTGCGCTTGTCCATGGTACATTCTCCTGTAAAAGTGTGTTGTAATAAACTACCTTTTTACGAACTTGTTTGTTGTTTTCGATATTTCAATTTTCAAAATGTTTTCAAAAATGGCTCCAAATTGTTGGATTAAAGTTTGCCCTCGGATAGTGGAAACAATGCTCAAGAGAATAATGCAGGTCTCATTTATCGTTAACCCGCAGTGAATGGATAATGAAGATGTCCGGTTTGGCGCGTCATTGTTGGTTTAAGTGCCCGCCATCAGAAAGTTTGGGAATACTTCGTATGCAGATACTCTAATTAGAGATATGTTGATGCCTCACACACCGGAAGATAAGATTAGGTTTTTGGCATTACAAAGTGGTGATTCATCCGTAGAGAAAGTGAAAAATATGTGAAAAACATGTAAATGACGTGTGAAACCAGCTCGCCAGATCACGTCCGAGGTGCAGGTATATCAGGTAACAGTGGGGCAATATAGAAGAAAATTCGATGGAAAGAAGGTAGCACTGTCAGTGATGCAAGTGAAAGTAGCAATTACAGAGTGAGAGGGAATAGAGAGAGAAATAACAGTAGGGAGAGTAGAAGTGGCTGTAGTAGCGACAGCGAGAGAGAGGACAACAGTGATTGGCCTAGGCGTTACCGGCGGTCCAGAGGGAAACTAGTGCCTCTTGTTAGAGGTGATTGTGACAGTCACAGTACGCGAGCAAGTAAATATAAAAAGAGATCTTACAGAAATTGTGAGAAAAAACACTCAAGAGACTGGTGTAAGTTTAGGCCGTGTCCTGCGTGAGCTACATCTTGCGGCAGCGACAGCTTCAAGCGACAAATTTCACACACAGTATCTTATGGGCCCGTCCTGCGTCGGCGACATCCGCGACGAAGCGACGAAAACGCTACAAGCGGCGGCGGCCGAGATTCAAACGTGTTTGAATCTTGTCGCTACTTGTCGCGGCTTGTCGCTGTGTCGCGCGTATAGTTTCGCTGTTTTGGTCTTCAATTTTCCATTTCAAAGATGTCGAATAGCGATACAACGGAATGTTTAACTGAAGATGTGAAAAATACAAGGGAATTGTGGAACAAGAGATTGAATAACTACCACAGTAGAATTGTGAGCGGCAAATTGTGAAAGGAAGAGACGAATGCACTGAAAATAACAAATAAGTTTGTTTTTTATTGATTAAATTATGTTCATTTATATTATTCTTAGTGAATTTTTCAAATGCTAATTATATTGCTTAGTACATACATCACAATGTATTATATACCAGTATTCCTGTAGACGTAAATGAGGTTAGGTTTCCATTGTAACCAAACCGGCAGGGTTATTGAAATAATTGTAGTCTGTCTTATTTCACGGGCTTCTGTTGAGGGTGAATTAAACCTATTACTAACTGGCAGAGTGAATATCTGTGGAGAGTTTGTTGAACATAACAAAAATCTTGAATGTTTCCTTTGAAACATTTCGACTGTCGCTTACGTAGGACACCACGCGCTCTGTCGCGCGGCATCGCAACTTGTCGCTTGAAGCTGACGCAAGCTATCGCTTGTCGCCGCCGCCGGTTGTAGCTCACGCAAGACACGGCCTTAGGGACGCACATTGATTCTGGTATAAAAAAGTGGGCCACATCCAAGAAGTGTGAGAAAAAACGGCAGCCGGAACAATGCAGAAAACGTGACGAGGACATGGAAGTAGACGCTATTAACCAAGTACTTAAATGTGAGAGACAAAGTGAGCTGATCATGAAAGCGAAATTGGGTGATGAGCCTGAGGACTTTTTGTTAGATACAGGAGCCCTGTCACCCTAATCACCTTAGAAACAAACCAGCGGTTGGGAGCGCCCAGATACTCAAGAGTGCGTGGGATATTGAAGGGATTTAGGCGAATTCAGCAGCAGCCCCATTTCAACGCTGTTTAGAACAGCTGACAGCTGATTTAAAAGGCTGCTGCAAATATTTAGATGACATTATCGTCATCAGTAGCAGTTTGGAGGAACATAAAGAGAATCTAAAGAGGTTTTTCAGTGTGCTGCAAGAGAATGGATTGAAAGTAGAGACATATGTGAATTCTTTAAGGATCAAGTCGTATCTTAGATCATACCGGGATAGCACCAACCCGCCAGCACATGGAAGCCATTCGACAACTGCCACCTCCAACCGACTTGAAATAGCTCCAAGCCGTATTGGGAAAAATAAAATACTACAATAAATTTATCAAGGGTTTTTCATCAATCGCAGCTCCATTAAACGAGTTGAGGAAGAAAGGCGTCAAGTTTGTATGGACCGAAGACTTTAAAAAGCCCTGGACTGACTAAAAAAAGCACTGGTACAAACTGTCAATTTGAACCACTTCTTGCTAGGGAGAATCACACATGTGTATATGTACAATTTAAAAAATACCAAAAAACAATATTTTCTCAAAAACGCCTCTTAGATTTTTTTTTCTAAACTTTTGGTAGGGATGATACTAAACGTACTCTCTTAGATGACATTAACACTATTTTGCTTTATTCTTTTGCTTCTTTATTTTTTAATTATTACTAAAATGTAATTGTTTCAACTAGGATCTCACGTCGTCAATATTTACATCAACGGCGGTTTCTTCTCACAATTGCATTTAAGAGTATAAGTGCTTTAAATAATGCCATTTTCAATTTCTCGAAAACTCTCACAAGTTTTTTGTGAAAACACGCTCAAAATTCCGAAATTTCCGAAACGCTCAAACGTCAATTTCTCGAAAACGGTTCCAAATTTTTCTTCAAATTTTCGTACGGATATTGCTAAAGGCACTGTTTTATATGACCTAAAATTCATTGCGCTGTGCTCTTTGATTTTTTAATTAAAAAAATGTGATATTTTTTATATATTTGTCATGCCTTTATACGTAAAATTGAATTAAAATGTATATATTATTGCATTTGTAAGTGGAAGCGCTTCAAATAACTTAGAATACTTTTTTTCGAAAACTCCCCCGTTTTATGTAAACTAGAGGTGCTTGATACAGAATGGCCCAGACCTTCCCGTAGAAGAGTTTTCTAATTCCCTTGGTGTGGACTGGCACTGTACATTCTGACCCTCCTACCAGCTATCGCCGTCCAAATTTTTTGAAATTTTCTCAACTTTTCGTTTTCCAAATAGTAGAACCCAAATATTATTTTAAAAATATTAAAGAAGACTAAAACATTGTCCTAAATAGCAATTTTCGGATACCAACAAACGGACGGATCAATAGACGGACGGACGGAACGATAGACGGACGGACGGAGGGAACGATAGACGGACAGACGGGGGGAACGATAGACGGACGGACGGAGGGAACGATAGACGGGCAGACGGAGGGAACGATAGACTGACGGACGGAGGGAACGATAGACGGACGGACGGAGGGAACGATAGACGGACGGACGGAGGGAACGATAGACGGGCAGACGGAGGGAACGATAGACTGACGGACGGAGGGAACGATAGACTGACGGACGGAGGTAACGATAGACGGACGGACGGAACGATAGACAGACGGACGGACGGACGGACGGAACGATAGACAGACGGACGGACGGACGGACGGAACGATAGACAGACGGACGGACTGACGGAACGATAGACGGACGGACGGAACGATAGACGGACGGACGGAACGATTGACGGACGGACGGAACGATAGACGGACGGACGGAAGGAACGATAGACTCTCTATACTACATATATTAATAATAGAGCAAAATGGTATCGGATAGGGTGCATTTGGTACCAACCCAAAGCAAAAATTGAAAGAATATTTTCCAAATTGAAGAAACCACTGTCCATCAGGCTCTAGTTGAAGCTTTTCATTTTTGAAAAACCTTCTTTAAAATTCGGGGGTACTTTACATGAAGCCCCCGGACATTTTCAAAATTTTCTCAAAATTGGCTCCAATTTTTTTCTTAAATTTCTTGAAAGAACAGAGAAAAATGAAGTTATAAAAGAGGCATAGGTTCCATTTCCACGGTTGCAACGGAAATTGCAAAAGTTTGAATTTTTTCAGGGTCTTCCTACAACTATAAAATTGTAGATAGAGATCTTTTCAATTGAAATCTGTTGTCCATAAAAATCTCTTTCATTAAGGTTATGTAGTTTGTTTTAAAAATTTTAGTAGTTTTCGTGCAATAGTGCACGCAATATTTGCAATTTTAAAAAATAACAAAAAGAGGATTTTTTCATAGACGGCTGAAAATGTTTTCGTTAAACTTTTGATAGGGATAGTACTAAATGCACCTCATCCGATGATATAAGCACCATATTTCTCTATTCTTTTGTTTCTTCAAAAATTACAAAAATTTAATTTTTTGACTAGTCTCTCGCGTCGGAAATATTTAGATTAGAGGCGATTTCTTCACGTTATTACAATTATTAGTACATATGCATTAAATAATGTCAAATTAAGTTTTTCGAAAACTCAACTGTTCTTTGTTTAAAATTAACTCAAATTCCGCATTTTTAGAAACGCTCAATCGCCATTTCTTCAAAAATGGCTCCAAATGTTTTTTTCAATGGTTTCACCACTATGGTGGTAATGGTACTGTTTAAAATGACGTAAAGTTCATTTTGGTGCATTCATTATTTTTTTTAATTACACAAATGTAATTTTTTATCAAGTGCTCTTAGTGTGCACATTTCAATGAATTTGTATACATTATTTTAATTAGTGAATTGATGTTCTTTAAATTACTTCAAATGAAGTTTTTGGAAAACTCAATAGATTTCTGAGAAAAAAAAGCTTCGAATTTCGCATTTATAGTGTACGCTTAACGCCATTTTCTTAAAAAACGGCTCCAAATTTTTCAATGAAAATTGCTATTTATGATGAGGTTTAACCCTTCTTTAATATTCTTAAAATAATATTTCGGTTATGCTATTTGGAAAACGAAAAGTTGAGAAAATATCAAAAAAATATACTTTGGGCGGGGATAGATGGTAGCAGAAAGGACAAGGGCACGACTGTACAATACCAGTCCACACCAAGGAAATTAGAAAACATTACTACGAGAAAGTCTGTGCAATTCTGTAGCACCTCTAGTTCTCTTTTGTGATTAGGAAACCGAAAACTTGAGCTAATGTGAAAAAATGTTTAGGCGATAAATGGCAGCTGTAACAAGGATAGGGCATGACCGAAAAACTAGACCAGGCCCATGAAATTAGGAAAGTAACAGGAAACGAACGAGAAAATCTGTATCATTCTGTAGCATCACTAGTTTTATCTGTCTCAGTACTTAACTCTGGGAAGGCTAATCAAATTTATTTCATGATTGCGTCCAGTGCAAAGAACCTTTTTTAAATTTTGGTAACGTAATTATTAACAATGATGTTATGTGCGAAAAGTAATTGTAGCATTTGTTGCTTTTTACTTCTATTTGATTTGTCAAATGGATTTCCAACATGTTTATAAAATAAACAATAATGAAAATTTTCGAAACTTTTAGAGACATTATAGGTAGCAATTCAATAGTCACAATAGTCCTCTCCAAATATAAATAAAAATTTGTAATATCTCTGCTAGATAAAATCCTTCCTATGAAGTAATAAAGAGTATTTTATCTCAATTCTCAAATTGACAGCCACCACTAATGTACGACATACAAGAACGTTTTATAAAAGGGAAGCCCTACTTAACCCCCTTTCCTTTCTTGGAGTTATCATTTGGACAATTTTGATCATACGCTAAGTCTGTACAAAACCAATTTTCGTTGAGAATTAATTTTATGGTTTAACTTTACTTCACAATGCACTTGCGAATGCCTTCCATCGCAAACTTCCTGCGCGACAGAACACTCACCCCCTTCTGCCCTGCAGGCGTTGCTAGCGCTCGGCGAAACATACTTGGCATTCAGTAATATGCAAGTGTGCTCCTCTGGCTGCTACTAGCTGTAGGGTGGAGTGTCAACACTGCAGACTTTGGTCTTAAAAGTAATGCACCAACGAAAAGTCGTTTTCGCTTGAAGTACTCTTATGCGCGTATTCAATGGACTGCCCTGGACGCTTCAACCCTACCTTCAACCCTTACGTTTCTGAATCCATTCTGTAATACGAGTAACCCGTAACATATCGTCACGGAAGAAAAGTGAAAGGTTACTCACAGCAAAATGAAAGATGAGTTTTAATTTGTACAAATTTATGACTTGTGTTCATATTAAATTCATACATTTCATTTCAATATTTATGTTTAATATGAAATATTACATACAATAAATTTAAATAAATTCATTAAATAATTCCTGTTGAGCCCAAAGTAGATTTTCGAAATGTTGCCCTTAACAATACCTAGAGCTATCATATTATTTAGAGAAAACGCCTAAAATATTTAAAACTATTGAGCAAACTCAGATTTATTTTCAAATCATTTTCTTCACTGTCTAAAGTAATGATAACCAAATATATACTGAAATACTGAAACGACAATCAATTAACAAGGAACATTTTCCAAAGATGTTTCGTTCGCTCAAAGGGGAAGGGTGCTTTGAATGCGGGGCCAGCTCTGGCCCTTGCGCCACTCCTCTCGAGCTCCCTCCAGAGGGCGCCGCCCGCGCCCTGGCTTCCGCCTCTTACCGGAAGCGGTAGCTCAGTGCATCAACTAATGCCACTGCAGCGCCTCTGACCGGGAGGTCCTGCGTTCGAGTCCTGATGGCGGCAGGATTTTCGACCCTAGCTTTTCAGCTAGGTCAAATTCAGTCGCTGTCTGGAGCAGAATTTTAGCGGCCGGCTGCTCTGATCGGTAGTTTTCCGTGGTTTCTCCGATCAACACCAGGCGAATGCCGGAGCAGTACCCTATCAAACGGGCCACGGACCGCGCGCGATCTGTCCTTCCTCTTCCTTGTCCTATCCTCTCCTCTTACACACACACTTACACTAACATGCACTACACTATCACATATTCCGGGAGACCGATCGGGAGCTTAGAGCTTGTCCCGGCTGGGGCGGTGCCGCGTTGATGGGAGAGTCTTGGTTAGGGGGAAACCCCACTAGCCGACGGCAGGTCGGCACCGGATCTCGCCATCCAGCGGGGGAAGACCACCACCATCTCCCGAGAAAAAAACATGCACTTCACTAACGGGACTAATGACCAAAGCAGTTGACGCGCCCGGAAACACGAAAAAATCAATGAATCAAGCTTCCGCCTCTTCCTCTCGCGGCTGCGATCTCTTGGCGGCAACTTCCGTTCCTTTACAGCCACTTAGACCGGGAAATGCTAGGGCTCGCATGCGGACGGTGGCGGATTTTCGATGTTGGTTAGCAAGCTGGCTAAAATTCAACTTCTGAGGGGAGTTCTAGTGGCCTGTTGCTTTCATCGATGCGGTAGTTTTCCTTGTTTTTCTGATCAACACCTTGCGAATGCTGTAGCAATTACCTAATTAACGCACTCATTATTGTAATCTCTCGTTGGCCATACACACACACATGCACCACATATATGAGGAGCTCAGAGCTTGCACCACCTGGGGCGGCCCCCCGCAGGGGATGAGAAGTTCCCCCGCGGGGGGGGGGGCGGATGATTCCCCGCGAGGGGAGCGCCGATGTTTAGCGTCGACGCTGTGCAAGGTCGACACCGGATCCCGCGTTCCCGCGAGGTAGTAACACCGCCGCTGCCGCGCTTTAAGAGGGCCCCGCGACTAGGGGAGACGCAACGAGTTTATCGGCCGGTATGCCCTATGCGTGGATGAACTGCATTTTCTGGACTTCTTCTCGCTATAGGATAACCCTGCAAGTATTTGGTACCACACCCGCTTAATAGGTTCATTGTTTTGTTACTGATACGATTTTGTAAAGTGGAAAATTGCAATTAAAACATTTTGGTTTACGAACTTTCTAGTTTTGCTCACTACACCCCACAAATTACAAATAATCAAAGAAAACTGTAGCTTTTATCTAAAATGTCAATATTACCTTTCACATATTTTCTCATTTCAGACATTACCTCGTCGATGCAAATTTTTGCAGATGTCACACATTATTGGCAAAACAAATGATTAAAAGATAAAACAACGGAGAACATCCTCATTATTTGAGATGTGTTGTTGTTATCTTCGAACATATTAGTAAAAACTGTACACTGTAGGACACGGAGAAGAAAGGAAAGCATTGCAGGACGCTTGCAGTGCTGGAGGTAGCGGTGTGTGAGTGTGTGAGGCCCCGCACAGGTGCGCCAGCTGTCCCCTCCCACACCTCCAGCGCTTCGCTCCCCTCAGGTGCTGGCGTCGTTACATCGGCCTTTAAGAAGCTTCTGTCGCCTTCTGTTCGCTCCCCGTGCCCCTGTTTCTTTGCGAACGGTCGATGGTGTCAGGGCAATCGAATCGCCGTCACTCACACTTGGTGGCAGGGGAGGCACACAATTTTTTGCAATGAAAATGCAGAGAATTCGTCAAAATGGGACCAGAACCTATTTCTTATTTTCCTGTCCTTTATTACATACGAAGGAAAATTTGGAACCCCATTTGTGAAAATATTTTTCTAAATTGCCTATACTTCACGCAAAATTAAGCAAAACTTCTTCTTCTTCTACTTCTTCTTCTTCTTCTTCTTCTTCTTCTTCTTATTATTATTATTACAACTACTACTTATTAATCTTTTTTATGTCATTATCTGCAAACTTCTATTTGTTTCTTCTGAAATCTCAACGCAGGATGTAGTTTAATTCTCTATTCACCAGAATCATACTTAAAAGGTTTTGGGTTGATGGTTTCTTATAAACTGCCAAAACCTATCATCTATCCTTAGCGTTTGATAACAAAGGATTAAAAAGCTTTTAAAAAATGATAATTTGTAACTACATTTCAAAGTCAAAATATTACTGGGTGCTACAATAATGTATACAAATGTAAAATAAACATTAAAATAAATGCACAGGACTATTGCAGTCTTTATCAAAATATATTTAGTCAAGGTGATTTAAAGGCGGGAAAATGTTTTGTTAACTGCAGCCCAGCTGTCGAAAAATCTTTAAAAAATTCACAAGGATTTGTGTTTTAAAAGAAACCTTTGAGGTGTGTTTTAATTGGAGCCTGTTCCAGGATTCTAATACACAGTAAAAAGTATTTTTTGTTGTTTTGTTTCAAAAATATTTTTTGTATGTATTTGGGTTTGAGAAAATATAAAAAAATGTTTTTCTGATAGTACAAATTGTTTCTTATTTATCATATTTTTCAGTCAGATAAAGTAGTGTTAAGTTGACGAAAAAAAATTAAGAAAACACGTTTTGGGTTGTAGATGAAGTGTGTGTTGTGGGACGGGGCTAAGATACCTATATCAAAAATATTATTTTTATGTTAGAATTGTAGTTTAACTACTTATATACCATTTGGTTTAGGGAAATGTTTTACCATCTTATCCGGGGGTACCCTTTGGAGCCATCGTTTGGAAAACGTTGAAAAATTTGTTAAGGCTTCATGTAAAATTCCTCCCAAATCAATCGGGGAACACCAACTTTGAAGAAAACAGTTTAGGCGCTAATGTTGACCACCCCGCGAATGTTGACGAATGGAGAGACGGGTAGATAAATCGATTTTTCTGTATCAAGGACAAAATTAATCGTTTATTCTGACTACATAAGGTCTTAGAAGAAATAATTTACCACATATAGGAACAAGATTTATCCACTTTGTCGTTAGTAGGGCCCTACAATACATTCTTTTAGAAGTTTACACTGTCAGTTTTTTACACAGCTTTCTTTTTAGAAAAATCACCGTTTTGCGCTGCCGCATTACAATACATTTGCTTTATCACACAAACTAGTAAAGAGAGAAAGTAATAATGAAAATCATATTATTATTGTTGTTATTATTATTAAGAAATTGGATCCGAAGATGATCAGAACTTGCCGAAACATTGTGAGATGTTTTCATAACGAAGGTCGTTATTAGACTTTCAATTTATTAAAATCTCTATATCATTATTTTGAAAAAATCACCTTTAGAATTCGCAACAGGATTCTTAATAGCTTATTTCACGTTATACACTATATCTCCCTCTCTCACTCTCCCTTTCAAATTCTTCTCTCCGTCTCTCTGGATTACATGCTATCTCTCTTTCACTATCACTCTCAAACTGTCTCTTTTCTCTCTCTCTCTCTCTCTCTCTCTCTCTCTCTCTCTCTCTCTCTCTCTCTCTCTCTCTCTCTCTCTACCTGGCGAAATCCCTCACTCTCTCCCCCTCAATAATTCTGCAGCAAGCAAGCCTTAGATGAGACAACTGGGCGATTGGCGAGCAGCTGCTTCGTGTTATGAGAGCACGGTGGGGAGTCCATGTCAGCGGGGTTGGGGCGGGGGCGGGGGCGGAGTCGTTGCGAAAGACGGCGCGGTAACTGCTTACACAAGAGCGACAAGAAGCCAGCCGCCCATTGCAAGAACTTGGTTTTCTCATTGCTTCCCCGCCAGTTAGCTAACAAGATATCATATTCACAAAACTGAGAGCTGATATTTTGAGTCAAAATTCCTAAGTTTGTTATTTATTTATTTAGTTTGAATCGCACATTCACCTAAACTTTCGTCTTCGCAAATCACAAAATTCTATAACTCCTCAGCTTTGTTGTTTTTATGCTCTCTTGAATTATTTTCCACGATCGCCATATATTTTTAATGCTTTCAATGTCAACACTACTCGGTAAAACTCGGTAATTAAAATATATCAGAATGTTCTTGATCTTTAATTTAAAAAACATTTTTAGTACAACTGGTTTATATCAATATTGTGACATACCAATATGTGGGACCTTCTATTGCGTCACATTTATTGTAAACAGGGTGAATTGTAAGGATAGACATTTTGTAAATATGGCGGCATAGCAACGGTAGACGAGTTGTCGTCAAGGTCAACAAACTGCATTGCTTTGAACCACGGGACGCGGCTAGTTGATAAAGTAAACTGTTTGGGGATTGGCCGAGAAAGCAATGACAGTCTGGGGCGCGGCTAGTTGAATTTGTAAGTAATTGAGGGATTGGCTAGGCATGGAATTTTTTCTGACAAGAAACAGTAGCAAGACGGACCGAGTTTTGAAGCGCTGAAAGAGAGGAATATGGATTCATTCCGACTTATGCGGTGGTGCTGTGCGGATCGTGTGTAGACAATTTGATGTTGGGAGTTTGTGAATTGTGAACATTTACTTTGGAGCGTATGATTGTCGGACTTAGAATATTGATGGAAGGTGCGGAAATTGGAACTTGGAAATATTTCGAGTGCAGCAGCTAGAATTGTGAACTTAGGTGAATTTGTCGGCAACAGGACTGGGAGTATTTAAATGCAGATAATAGTTTGCTGAACTTTAACATTTTAAGTATATGCGTAGAAAGAACTGGGAACTTTTAAAAGGAAAATTAATTAAGTCTTATCAACTTATGAGGCGGTGAGGATCAGTGACTTGAATACACTTGTGCCAGAACGGAAGAAAAGAAGATGGTATTTGGACCTGGAGCCATCGACACCGGGGAAGATTGAAAATGGTTCTACGCGGCGACATCGGTCCATAGAGCGCGCGAAGACGGGTACTGTAATATAAGGTCATGACCAAAAGTTTCGTATTGTTACTAGTGAAAATTGAATAAACTTACAAGTTTCTGTGAATAGAAAGGATGATTTTCATTTAGCCAATTTCAGCAAATGAGTAGCTATAAATGTATATTTGCTTTTCAGATTCCTCGGCCACTCTGTACAGATGGCAGATCGAATTATCGGCTATTAGCAGTCAATAGCGATTATTTCTTATAAGACCCATCGACCCAGTTAGCCGGATATTAATTTAATGGAAATAGTAGTTGAAGAGTAATTTTAATAACTGAATTAACGTAATCATTTCCTGGCGCCCATATTCTTATATAAATTTGGAACGGGTTACGTTGAATTAATATTAAACGAGTAGAGGAAATATTAAATTTAAACATAAAATTAGACAGTTTGTTTCCAAATGGCGCCCCCTGAATTTTATCAGACAGTTTTTTCACTATATATATATATATATATATATATATATATATATATATATATATATATATATATATCAATATATATTGTGGCAATGTTTCGGAATATAATTTTTTCCATCGTCAGGTTTAAATGATAAAATAAATAAATATAATATTTTAACAAAGGTCAGATAGTCTTATATAAACAGAAGAAATACATAATATTGATGTACACAAGTCACAACAGAACGCACCTTGATAAAAGCTTTGAGTATCTCAGTATAATATCATATAACTGTATGATATATGTATTGTATCATATGAAATAGATAGAGAGGGGTTGAGAGGGACATTACAAAATCAAGTAAGACAGAAAGAAGTTAATAGTAAGAGAAATATTTTAATTTTGAGAAAAATGACTCAATAATCCATTATATAAACTACTAAATTTATTAGATTTCACCTGTGTATTAAAACAAGTAGATGTTTTGATATACAAGGTTTCTAATATTAATCTAGGATATTAGAATTTTTCGCGAGGCCAAATTCGTGTATCCTGAAAATTTAAGTTGAGCACAAGACTACGTGAACACAAAAAAACAACATAAAAGACCTGGCATGTAGACAGCTTCCCTAACTATTTCAACTTCCCTGACCATTACAACTTCCATAACTTAAATTATCTGTCTATCTACTTTTATTCTCTTCCATATGAGCATCGCTATTATCGATTTGGTTTGGGATTACTTTCCACCGCCTTATTCGGCTATAATCTTTAAAGTATTTTTTCAAATTTGCGAAGCTTCAACTCGAGGCAGGTCGACCGAGGATTATCCATTTTAGAAAAATCCTACGTATGGTTTAGGCGCTAGTTGTGTTCTCGGACGGATAGACAGGCAGATGGACGAACGTTTTGAAAAAACACTTTTTCGGTATCAGGGGACCCCAACACGCGTAATTCCGTTTAAATCTCGAAATCGATTTTCTGCAGCATTACATAACTTTCTCTATACTACGTATATTGCTGGGTATATACGTACGTATACGACAAAGTAAAAATTTGGATTATCAAAAAGGTATTGACATTTTCAATAGTAAAATATAATTAAAATTTAATTAGATATTTTTCATGTCATTTCATCCGTAGATGACGGTGCACCGCCACCCCTTGGCGAGCCTACATGCCACATCACAAGCCTCTTCACATTCCCAACCGATTACTCCATAGAGGTTCGTCCCTGGCCAGCAAGGGAGTTCCCTTAAGGGAAGACAGGCCCGCCTAGCTCACCTCTGGCAGGGTTAGAACCGCGCCCGCCTTTTTCAGGGTGGAAAGTATTCTTGTGGTTAACAAAGGTGATAGCAAGTTTTCAAGGAGTTTGTATGAGTGGTATGGTGAGTCTCAGTGTGCGAGTGTCTGTGTCCAGTATCTGTATGTGTCTTCAGTACGCCTACCACGCCCTTGTCTTTACCAGGAGGAATTAACCTAGGCGATAGCCTCTTATCCTCACCCCCGCAAGCGTACAAGTGCGCCTTTGCGCTGGCATCTGCGTCCCGCCGGAGCGCAGTTGACCCTTACGGTTGCCTCCCTCCGTACAATACCTGGGTCGGGCCGCCCTGCCAGCTCAGACCTCCTAGCTATCCAGGCTATTATTGGAGTCAAAACAATGCGCTACTCAAATGCGCCGGGAACAAGTTCCCTCCGCTTCGACCAGAGAATCGGGCCACTGCCATGATGAATCTGAGAGCTCAAGTGGGGGGCACCTGAACTAAGGTCCAGGCGGCTCGGAGTCCGCATCCCGTTTCCCAACTGCCAGCACCGCTAATCTATCGACGTGGGTATCGCCGGAACCTGGCAACCTGACGAGTAGTATCTAGTTTCCCGCCGGACTTTCCAGTGGGATCCGGAGATACTCGGAAAAGCATCCTTCGCGCGATCCTGCCCTAAGGTCGACGCGCCATGGGCCCAACTCGTGGGTAGTCGGGCGGACCCGACTACTACAATCTGTGCACGACCCTTTGCTACAATCTGTCACTTTTGGTTGTCCATCTTTCATGTATTTCGTCGACGTTTCAAAAATAAAAAAAATGTGTATTCTATAAACTTCCACGTCCCAAATCACAACTATGTATTTTATCCTAGGAATCTCCAGTGCCCCATATTTAATGTTTATTTCGGCCTCGAACATTTCTAAAATTTAATATTTACATCACAATATTTGCATTTAATACTTCAATGTTTAATATGGCTATCCAATGTACTATTTGTAAATGTAATATAATACTAATATGTTATCATTCCATGTACCAATATTTCGAAATGGGCCATTATTTCATATTATTTTTTTACTCAAAATTTCTCTAGAGATATCTGATGTAGTTTTTCAAGCCGTTCGAAAAAATGAAGATGGAGAAGTCACGTCGTGAGGCAGAAGCAATCAAGATGGGCATCTCTACAATGATCTGGGACCCGACATTAGGAAGGAGGAATCCAGGCAATCCGCAGACCAGGTGGACCGGCAGCCTACACAAAGCAGCATCTCCTTTTCGGTCTAGACAGACGGGGTTGGAGGCAGCTGGAACGTGACTTCTATATAGTAATAGCTGTGAAGTGTTAGTATATTGTGGTTTTCACAGAGCTGCCTCTCAATTCCACTCAAGGCCCGTCACCACGGTGACATTATGGCGCGGTTTTTCGGGTCTTTCTCAGTCCAACCGCTAGGTGTCGCATGTTCGCGACTATATCAAACACTCCTGCAGATGAAGCGACTCTAGCGGCACGACCGAGAAAGGCGCGAAACATCGTGCCATAATGCCACCGTGGTGACAGGCCTTGAGTGGAATTGAAACGCAGCTCTGTAAAAACCGTGGTATAGTGGTTGATGAACTACAGCAGAGTTAAAGGTATGCAGTGTGTTGTTATGATATACGCATTTCATTATCACTTTTGTAAAGATACATAATACGTACAGAACAGGAAGCAAAATAATTCACATCGAAAGACTTATACATAACTACCCTCTAGGAATCTATTTGTATTACTACTCTGTAATAATTAGTTGCGCGATTCTATATCGTAAATAACCATAACAAAATCTCTCTCTTTCGTGAAACTAATAATTACTAACTGCTCTCATTCCAAACCTAATTATTTCATATGCTTAAACAGAACATCATAATACACATCTTTGTTCAATATTTCTTTCTATTTCGGTAGATGTGACGTGACACAATTTTATGTTCTTTGCTGTCACTTCATCCTTTACAAAATTATATTTTCTTGCAATATATTCATTCTTTGACTTTATTTTTAAACTCTGTGACCAGTCCATCACTGCTTTACTGTCTGTTCGTATTTGTATTGGAATTTTTACTAAATCTGGAAAACCCAAATCAGATAACATTTCTGCCAGCAATCGACTTTCATAAATTGCTTCGCCAACTCCTACCAGTTCTACTTCCATCGTTAGTAGTGCTACAGTCTTGTGTTTTTTCGACTTCCAAGTTACTAAAGACTACCAATTTTGTAGTAAATCCTGCAAAAGATCACTCGTAGTGTTCCAACTTGCATCTGAACTCATTTCTAAACAACCTTTTTGTATGTTTGTTTTCAAGTCTTTTGGTTCTTTCAAAAATCTCATTGTTCTTCTACGGTACACATATGTCAAGTCAAACCGCTTTCCAGTTACTATATAACCAAGACTTCCTAATACCTTTCTCTTGATTTACTTCTGTATTAATTTTCTTCGAGTTTTTGTAATCGTCTAGCTTTGATCTAACTATACCTTGTGTCTTTACTGCGGAGCATTCTGTCATCCCGAATCTGTTTAATACAGGTTACCAGGCATTTTTTTTCCAGCCGAGGACATTTTACGAAAAAGGGGAGATTTCAATGAAAAGGAGGACATTTTATATTTTTATACTTCACGATGTATAAACAATGTATTGAATAATTTCTAACCATTAGTAGTCTTTAAAAATCATATTAGACTTTGCGTCATTAAAAATGAAAGCTCCCATTGGATATCTTCGCTCTTGCACTCACCTTCGTTATCCACCAAACAATAAGCATAAATAGGTTTTATATCAAAATAATGATCTATTATGCAGGCCATTTATTTCAATAAAAATGTAGATATTCAAGATGTGAAGTCTCGTTAATGCATTAAATTACTTTAAACGTATGCCAGTATTATTTTCAATTCAACAGGACAAAAAAGAGGACAATACATGTAAATTTAAAACAGGAGGAAGGACAGGGGGACAATATTAAAAAAGGGCGTGTCCTCCAAAAGGAGGACAGATGGCAACCCTGGTGTAACATTTTCTCTATATCGTTTGTTTGATTTAATGAATCCATTCTATCCTTTTCTATTTTTATTCCAAAAAGATTATATTATTTTTAATTTCTTTTATTGCTAGGTATTCTATCATCTGTATCAATTCGTCCACATTTGTTTCATTCTTTCTTATTATAATACAGTAATGCAGTAATACAGTTACTGCGCATCCTAGCCCACTTGAAAACAAAGTCATTCCTACTGAGTAAAAAACAGGTACTTATTTTAGCTGACCGCCGTGGCGATCAATTTTCCTCCATTCTCAGCAGGAAGTTACCCTCTAACTACTCAGTCTCATCTATCTTTATACCTAACGGGAGGTTTGCATATGTGACTGCAGAGTTGGACACCCACACTGGCCAATCAGAACACAGTCATTATCATAGGAGGGCAGAATGACATTAATTTGGGCAGCAACTTTACACCTGAACAAAATGTAAACAAATTACAATGTGCCGCCCAAAATACTAACATTGTATTCTCGACTCTGCCCTTCTGGTACAACAGATCACCACTATGCAGCGAGGTTAAGCACGCAAACAAACAAAACTGGAACTGAGAGAAACAAATGTCTCACTTTTTGAAATTAATTTCCTCTCAACAAAACACTTCACCCGGCATGGTCTTCACATGAACCTTGCTGGAAAACATGCAGTCGGTAACAAGCTTGCACGATACATCAACTCCAGTCCTACGCAGTCTCCTGCCAAAATTCCATCCCTCTCACCTTCCTAACGTTCTCCACCCCCTACCCTTATTTCGAACCCTGTTGCCTCTTCCTCTGAACCCACTCCCGTTTCTCCTATTCCCATTACCAATTCATCTACACCAATTTCCTCACAACCTGTCACTGCTGGGACCCATTATAACCTTCGACCACGCACTCGAAGTAAAAATGGAGTAAATATATAGCAACTACAGTCAGATGCAGCAGAAAAACATTCGTGTAGATACTTCCAAAAGATGAACATGCTGCACTATAATGCTCAATCCCTTTCAAATAAAACTGAGCTCTACAGAGCGATTTAAATCAATGGATGCTCTTTGCTTTACAGAACATTGGTTATCTCCTAATGAACTTAGCATTTTCCAAATTCCAAACTTTTACCTCGCCGGCTTTTATTGGAGAGCGAGAGAGAGAGCAAGAGCGCGAGAATCGCATAAAGGTCATACATATGGGGATTCTTGCATTTACGTTAGAAATAATATCGATTTTATCTCCTTCACGGAATTAAATATGTATTTGTGACCATTCAAATATTCGACATACGAATTCGCCGCCGCCACTGACGACACCAGCTTCTCCAGCAAGAGGGGTGTAGAGGAGGTAGGGGGGTCTCCCTACCGTCCGTTGTGACGACAGGGGGCAGGAGGGAGGCGAGAGATTTTTGTCGTTGGTCAGACGTCGTGGAGTGAGGTTATCTTGAGAAAAGAGGTATTTGTACAGTACTGTTTATACATTTTAGATTGTGATCAGTGCTTCTGTTGATAGAATGTACTGTGTTGGAAAGACCCAGCTTCTTTTAAATTGAAACTATAAACATTCAATAGAGATGTTTAAAAGAAGACAGAGTGCAAGAAGCTTATGCCAGTGCTGATGTAATAGTCACTACAATAGAGGCTATTGTTTAATTTTGATAAGCAAATGCTGGCACTTACAAACCGAGTTGGCTTGTTCAATGGCACGTAGACCAGGTGATCTGCGACAAAGTGTGCGCAGCCTTCCCAATTTGAAAACTCGCGGTAGGGCAGTCTTCTTGGACGAATCGTGGTGCATTCCATTTTCTTCAGAACAAAACAAGGTTATTACATAATGTTATTATATTTATTATGTTACTTTAATGTATTGCAAATTATGCATTGATTAAAATTAAGAATGTTATGTTATGAGAAATTCATATTTATGCTTCTTCTTTGCTTGTATCATTCTCTTAAAGTGTACAAGACTAGATGATTTATCATGTTGTACTGATCATGTAGAAGCTTTAGTATGATATAAGAGTCAGAATGTGTTACATTTCTACATTTATTTCAGCACAACATTTAAACACTTGTAATTTTAAGAATAGGTTCATGTTGATCTCTGAGGTGATAACATGTGTTTGTCATTTGTAGTTTATTTTCTAGTTTAAATGTCTTTGTGGTGTTGACACGGAGACTGAACAGTGTTCTGAAGAGACAGTCACTTGCTTCATTTTTATGTCCTCAAGGTGAGAAGTACTTTAAGGGTCTTTTAAGAGAAAGATAACCTGCAATGAATGCTGCACTTAAAAAAATTAATAATTCAATTTGTTTTGTTTTTTTAATGCTTAAGCATCAGTTTGATAGTGCAATAAGGAATGTGATAATATTGATTAAACATTACATCACTGTCATGTTATTCTTTACTTTTTGAAGTCTGATTAGTGCTAATGTTCAATTCTTGCTTTAGTCATAAGAAAACTAGTAAATGGATAAAATGATTGTCTCCTGAACAAAACGAAGTTTTGTTTATATTTGAGGAAAACTTGTGGTTCTTTTCTTTGGTTATTTTTTGTTTTTTTAATATTGTACAATGTTTGTTCTTTTTGTTATGGGTGTTTATGGAATGACATTCTGTATCTTGGTAAATGCTCAAGGAAACGTCCAATTATAAATGTTGTGCGACTACGACTTTGTGTTATTTTTTTACAAAATCTTCAAAAGGGAGAGCCCTGAATCCATGAACATTTCACACCCAGCCTGAGTATAGGTCACAGAATTCCGTTGAAAATGTTTTCAAATTTTCTGTTGTATATCTTCCTGCGCTACTTTGCATCTACAGGCCTCCAACAAAGAGAGCTGCAGATTATATTTTGCTTTTAGAAAAACATTTAATAAAGTCAGCAATCGCTCTTTTGAATCCATTGTTGTATGCGGAGATTTTAACATCGATTTCCTGGTCGAATCTTGCGAGAAAGAACTGTTTCTCAATTTAATTAATTCCTTCAGTTTAGATATTACAATTAATGTATCTACACGGAACACACTAAATTCAATTAACGCAATCGATCAAATTATAATTAACAAAACTACTACTCGATATGAAGTTGAAACAAAAGATTTAGGATACAGTGATCACGATGCACAAATTCTTACAATTATAAGAAATGCAAACACTGACACAATAAATAATACATGCAAGAGTAGATTATTTACTAAAAGTAAAATAAATTTATTCATTGTTTACTTGATGCAGGAGTCGTGGGACGCGGTTTAAAATAATACCGTTATTACAAACGATAAATATTTTTTAACGCTTTCATTTCAACACTTGCTTTCCTCTTCAAAAAAGAAAATTAAGTATTTCACGAAAAAGCAATTATTGGATAACACAAGAGATTAGGACATCATGTAAAAACAAGCGAATTGTATCTTTCATTTTTAAACATCATAACGTATCTCAAGATTTCCTCGTCTACTTTAAAAAATACCAATCATTGTAAAAAAATGTCATAAGGCAGACTAAAATCATGACACACGATCAGAACATTTTGAGCTGAAATCACAAAACAAAACCAATGTGGAATATCATACAAAATACAACCAAATAAAATATAGATACCTTGTAGATAATGTTTTAAAATATGGCGATGGAAATGTGAACGATCCAGCAACAGTGACTAGTCTCTTTAACCAATACTTTTCGAGAATTGCAGCCAATCCCACTAAGGGCCATAAAATTCAACATCAGACATTTCTCCAAAAATTTTAGACACGATGTTCGTTTCCGAAACTTCTTCCTATGAAATGCTCAAAATAATCGGTAAACTAAAAAAAAAAATATTCGGCCGGTTTAGATGAATTCCTGGATGGTTTGTTAAAGACCTGTGAGTCTGCCATTATACACCCGGTAACTCACATATTTTATGCATCCGTATGCACCGAAACTTCTCCACATATTTTCAAAACAGCTCAGATTAAGCCGCTCTTCTAAATAGGCAACAAAAATTAATTCCCCAAAATTATCGCCCAATTTCTCTTCTGTCAGTTTTTTCAAAAATATTTGAGAGTCCCATTTTTACGTACGAATGGAAACCTTTCTCAGTAAAGACGACGCGCTTACAGATTGCCAACATGGATTTAGAAAATCAAAATCTACGGAAATAACCATATTTTCTTTTCTTCACGATGTCTCATCATTGGATCAAAATGAAGCACTTATTGGATTATTTTTAGATATTTCAAAAGCTTTTGACGCCATTGATCATGAAATTTCAAAATTAGCTTCATGGTAATACCATGGAATCCGTGGTATTATCCCAGATTGGTTATGTTCGTACCTTAAACAACGATCTCAGGGTAGAAATACCTTACTGGAATGATGGAACATTTTGTACACACCTTCCGAGTTTTTGCCAATTGCACGTGGAGTTCCTCAGGGATCGATTTTACGCCCTGTTCTCTTTCCACTATACGTAAACGGTATGCCCTCGACAATTTGAAACGGAAGAATAGTTCTCTTTGCGGATGATACGAATATTCTTTGCAATAAAGAAACCGTAAATAGTACAATATCAGATGTTTCAAATTGGTTCCGTAACAACAAGTTAATAGTAAATGAAAAGAAAACTGCTTCAATGCAGTTTTCCATTTCAAATAAACAATTCTGTACTCCATTGAAAATGTATGTAATTGTACCATTGACTGATGTTAAGGCAACAATTTTTAGGCCCCTCAATTCAGTCAATCCTTAAATTGAACGTCCATTTAAATGAATTGAACACAAAATTAAGTTCCTTATGCTACGCGTTCAGAATTCTTTCAAATTCAGTCAGCCTTCATACTGCTCGTAGTGTATATTTCGCGAATGTTCATTCCCGCCTGAGGTATGGCATAATATTCTGGGAGCTATAGCTCTTATAGCTCCCAGACTTTTAGATTACAAAAACTAATTGTACGAATAATAACCAAATCCCACCCACGTGATTCATGTAAACCTCTCTTCATTAATCTAGGAATTTTACCATTACCGTGTCTATTTATTTACGAATCAGTGGTTTTTGTCAAAAATGACTTGCTTAAGGGCGGGAATATATTTTCAGAAAATGCCGATGTCTATTACCATTACACTCGACGTAGAAATCATATTCATCAGGTGACAGTATCAACAGCTCATTACAAAAAATTCGCATACAATACATGTACATAATTTTGCAACACTTTGCCAGATGACATTAAACGATTAAATTCGATAGAAAAAGTTTAAATCCCAAGTGAAATCGTTTCTACTGCATAACTGTGTCAATGCAATAAGGGACTATTTAATTATTTACCATTTGTACTACACAATTCTAAAAATGTATAACAAGTCTAGTACTGCAGCCTCTGGGTCAATGACCCCCATGTCGATCAGGTTTTTCGTCCAGTTGTCGTGATCCTTTGAGTAAATGCTGAGATGGCCCCTCGTATTGCTTGGACATAAATGTAACTTCATTTTCTGTGCACGTCCTCTACAAATTGGTGAGAAATATAGTTATTCAAATTATCTTCATGTTGTCGTGGCAGGAAGTATTACTCCTTGACGAAGGACATGATGGGGGGTAAGAGCCCAAATTTATGGCAAATTTACCATTGAAAGTGAATTTTAATACATCGGAGCGAATACTTTTATTAACAATCCTTGCAAAAAATGCATTTTTTTTTCTGTATTCAAAATTAAATAGTAGACGTCTTAGGAATGGGATCACAAAATTTTGAAAACCTGCACAGACTTCACTTCTCTCCACAGCACGTCACACGCTGTTACGAGCTATTTTTGAAGCAAAATAAATAAATAAAATAATTTAAATAAAAGCCAATTGCTAAGAATTCTTTACTCTCTCCATATATGAACAAATATGGATTGCTTTTTGAACATTTAAGGTTACGTTGTGGTAATATTTGAAATAATTGGTCATACCAGCACCTTCCAGCTTCTGATAGACAATACAAACATTTTAAGTTTCAAAGCTGTACCGCTTCCTATTTGCATTCCTTCTTGTGGTATTGTTATATCCAAAATGATAGACCAAGTTCGTAAAAAGGAATTTTATTACCGCACACTTTACAAAAGAAAGTACCATAGACAAGCGCAAGAGCAGTATAACCCCCTCAGGGCTGGGGGTTCGCCGGCCAGCCCGATCGTATGGCCGGTGGCGCGTTGCAGCGCGCCGACCGAAGCGTGACGGCGGCGCGCGTTCCGCCCACTCCGCTCTCTCCCGGCCCCCGGCCGAACTCTCCGGGGGCGATGAGGCTCCTGCGACGGGTCATTCAATGGCTCGCGGGCGGCCATTGCAGGTATCATGTGCACTACTCTGTCAAATGAACCATTGAAGTGCGCAGTCTCCACGCCCATGAATCTTACCTCATAGTTTTCGACTGCTGCTAATGACAGGAGTGTTCTGAATGTCTCCATTCTCATTACACGATTGTAGCTATTCTCGAAAGCTCTTCCCGCAACTTGTCTGGACCCATCCACTACTAATCTGGCTTTAAATTTAATTCCTTGGCTGTTATCTTCCTCTTATACATTCATTTGCTGCTTAAAATAATGTCTGATTCCGGCGTCATAACCTCTTCCCATCTCGTGTATTTTTTCAAATGATCTAATTCACTCTGCATTGCTTGTTTCCGCTCTGCAGCGTCCATTGATTCAATTGCTTCTTGGTAATTTCTTGGGCTTTTTTCTCCCACCATATTCGCTGAGTACCTCTGCACTTGTTTCTTGATCTCCTTAAAACTATATTTTGATTTTCTTGAGCTTCTGTTTCCATTATTATTTCATCTTGATTTTCTGCTTCTTCAACGTTCACAGCTTCATAAAAAAGTCTATTCCGTCAACATCAACTTGATTTCGCATCTCTTCTTACCCCCCACTATTATCTTCTACTATAGTCAAATAATTTAGTCTTCATAATAATGTTTTTCATTTTCACTATAACATTTTTGTTCATCATACCTACTTTCATAAATTCTTCTGGTACGTTTTTATCATATACTCTATATGCTCATTTAGTTTCTTGATGTGTGGGTTTGAGTTTCTGAAATACACTTTACACCCACATACATGTAAATGTTTTATTGATTGTTTCTTACGGCTCCCTATTTCCATCGGTACCTTATCTCACTTCTTATTTGGAAGTACATTATGTAAATATGATGCCGTTGCTGCTGGCTTGCCCAGAACTCATGTGATAAATGTACATCAATCAACATTGTACGTGCTGCTTCTGTGATTGTCCTGTTAGCTCTTTCCGCTATCTTGTTCTAAGGCGCATATGTTGTACGTTCATGTTTTACCCCCTTTATTACACAGTAATCAGTTAATACACTTCCATATTATTCAAATTATATCGTGTTTTATGCAAAACAATAATTCGTTCTAGTGCGTCATATGCGAAGTATACCCCGAATCCAAAAATGAAACTGGCTCTCCCCATGCTTCATTACTTCTATTTTCCGCAATTGTCATTGTGTATTTTTCTGTATTTTTCATTCCATTTAACAAATTCTTGTTCTTGCTTAAGTTTCTCCTTCGATCATCACAATCTCTATTACTAGCAATTACTATTACTATAATTACCATTACCATTACTATAATTACTAATACTATTACTATAATTACTATTACTACTTCTCTATTACTATTACTATAATTATTTTTGTAAGTTTCTTTGTATTCATACTCATGTCTATTTTTCCCCCAGCACTTTTTTGGAATAGGTCCTATTTTACCACAGTTGTAGCATTTTTTCTTCTCTCTTGATTCATATGTTATCGTGTCCCTTCCATTTTTATTAAGTAATTTTTCTTTCAAATCGAAGCAAGCTTTCTCTCATTTCGTAACTTATTCCAATATGAGAATTAATTGCTATTGAAATCTCACTGTAGCTTGGAGATAATCCCTCTGTGATAAAATGTATTACTTCATCTTCTATGTTTGCAGCCAGCTCTTTCATTTCCGTGATTATACAGTGGGCTCTGATACGATATTCATTCTATCGTTTCTCTCTCTATTTTCACTACTTTCGGGAAAGCAATCTTTAATTACATCACCTTTGTTTTTCTACGTCTTTGTGACAGCGTTTTAATAATTCCCATATCATTTTTGCATTTGTCATTCCTCTACATGTTAACGCTTGTTCTTTCGAAAATGTTAGAATAATCATTCATCATTTTTCCTTGACCACGACTTCCAATCTTGCAAACTTTGTATGATACCTTCAGTTATTTTAGTCTCATCATTTATTATAATCAATTTAATATCATCGCATACTCCACAAACCGTAATTTTTACTTGTTAACGATTCTATCTTCGAAACATTTAGAGTATCAGCCATTCTTTAGATTTCAGTGATCGATGCACTTTTCGACTATACTTCGAGTAAATTTCATGTATCTCGTGTATTATCCTTTCAACAAGCTCTGCTACCAGAATTGTTGATTGATTGATTTTTTCGTGTTTCCGGGCGCGTCAACTCCTTCGGTCATTAGTCCCGTTAGTGTAGTGCATGTTTTTCTCTCTCGGGAGATGGCGGTGATCTTCCCCCGCTGGATGGCGAGATCCGGCGCCGACCTACCGTCGGCTAGTGGGGTTTCCCCCTAACCAGGACTCTCCCCCAGCGGGGCACCGCCCCAGCCGGGACAAGCTCTAAGCTCCCGACCGGTCTCCCGGAATATATGGTAGTGTAGTGCATGTTAGTGTAAGTGTGTGTGATAGGACAAGGAAGAGGAAGGACAGATCGCGCGCGGTCCGTGGCCCGTTTGGTAGGGTATTGCTCCGGCATTCGCCTGGTGTTGATCGGAGAAACCACGGAACACTACCGATCAGAGCAGCCGGCCGCTAGAATTCTCCTCCAGACAGCAACTGAATTCGACCTAGCTGGAAAGCTAGTGTCGAAAATCCTGCCGCCGTCAGGACTCGTACCTAGGACCTCCCGGCCAGAGGCGCTGCAGGGACATCAGTTGATGCACTGAGCTACCGCTCCCGGTCTCACAAACTACATGTACATAAAATTAGTAAAGTGTTTCTGGTATATAACCCTCTGTACATAGTATTACTCGTATCTATAAAGTGTTAGTAATTGTTGTTGAACTATTGAGACGATCCATCCGGATATGTCAACAATAATTTTAATTTATAAATATTTAACTCCGAAAGTGATATTATCGCTGTTTAACAAGTAAAGGAGAGACGAAGATAAGACGTTTCTATTTAAATTGGACCACATCTGAGAAAGGGTTTAAATAACAAATATGACGGACGCAAATTAAGAAAGAGACATAAAACATTAATTAAATGAAGGATAAAGAAAAATCTACAAAGGTGGATATATGGAAGCTATAACCATTGTTTTAGTCTTCGTTTTAACTAGCAGTGAAAAAAACAAACAAAATACAACAAAACAACAGCAGAATGATATTAGACAGCGAGGAGGATGGGATTGGGAAGCAACATGCAGTGATCGCTGAACAGTAGGTCGTAAATTTCGTTTCCAAAAATGTCGATTGAATTGAAAGTTAATGAAATGTATGCATGGGTCAGAAAGCGGAGGTGGAAATTCGGAGTATTGGAGAAATGAAATATCCTATGAAACAACGGTACGAGGGGTGGTGCAATGCGACCTGGTGTAGTGTGTAATTTTGACGATCTAGGAAGAAAAAATTAATAACTCCCTTCGAAATGAATTTCTCCTAGTTTTTGGAGGTCTGTTGTGTAAACAATGTACAAATAAACAAATTTGCTTGTAGAACTTAAATTTTTACGAAATATTTTTTAAAATATTTAGGAAATTTGTATACTTGTATTAGTCTTCATGAGAGTATACGTTTGTCAAACGTTGCATTTGTTTAATATTATGGGACATAATATTTGAATTTAACAAAACATTCTCTGCAAGGACAATAAAATGAAAGTATACGAGAGTAAAAAGTCGAAAGTGTAAAAATTATAACAAAAAAATAAAATAAGAGGAATGTACAAAAATACTCACAAATTAGTTTGAATCACTATTCGCTCATCAGAAAATTTTTGTTTATATCTGTTTTGTTCAGACCCATCACATCCCCACTTAATTATAATTTCAAAAGATGTAGTTTGAAGCGAATGTAAAATCTGTCACTTTGAATTTTAAATGTCCCTGCCACAGTATGGTCAATCAATGCTTGGAGGAGAATTTCAGCCGATCTTTCAGTAACTGTAATTTCCGCTGGATAGCATAAGTTTCGCTTCCTTCACTTTGTGATAGGGGGATAGAAAAAACAATTTGAGTCTTTTGCTTGTTGGCGTATGCGAACATACTGGCGGGTTGAAAGATTGGTATCCACCATCAAAGCAAGTGCGTGATCAACTGACAATGATGGCGGGTTTTGAAGAATGGATCTTCGGGCTTTCTTAATTGTAGTTCCCCTGTTGGGGGAGGCTTCAGAGAGCTCCTTAACTATAGCTGCCAAATCTCTTTTGCCATCCTTCCTTAGTTTCATTTCAGTGGCCATGGATAATTCTTCCGAACTAGTGGTATCCCAAAGAGGTTTCAATTTTAGGGCTTTAGCTTTATTCCCACAGCTTTTGAAGGGCTTATTAGATCTTCCAGCTCTATTAATTTTTACATTAATTTGCGATGGGCCTGGGACTGCCTCTAAAATATAATCAGGAAGGGAAAGAGTTTCTTGCATCCAGGACGAATTGTATTTCTGGAACTGTTCTATACTTCTCACGGATTTTTGCCATCTGGTTTCAAATCTTTTACAAATACATCTAAGATATGGCATAATTTTATCCAACAATGCCTTTTCTTCTTTTTCCTATTACCTAATTCATGCAAAAAACAGTTAATACACCTTCAAATTTTTCAACAATTGTTTTTTTTACTCATGTATCAAATAACGACATACAGGTAACTGGAGGAGCCATTCTGTAAAAAAAACTATATTCGTCAGATAAGCAGATATAAGCAGCTAGTCTTTTCACGATCAAGAACCTAAAAGTACTAGTTTTAAAATGTATATGGCCCGAAAGGTGTATAATGGTGTATAATACACTAAAACTCTAAGTGAATTTAGAGAATATGCAATACATTTAAAATAAATCACTCACCTATTCGATTAACGTTTTTAGGCACAACAAAAGTCAATAACTAAATAATATTCACATAAAAATGATTTTAGAACTATGAAAATTACTTCTGGTTGGCACACAAATCACAGAATCAGTCAAGAGGTGTATCACGACCAAGGGAACTTCGCGTACTGAAAAGGGTCATTCGGAGCTGAGTCCTGCCGGAGCGGCGATGGACGTGTTTGAACATTCCCCACGGGGTTCATGTGACCTTCAAAAGAAAACTAACAACGTTCCCACATAGCTGGGACATACTACTACACAGAAATCTAACAATTTTACTGTTTCAATTCAGTCGAAAATTTAATTTTTTCCTGCTAGATGGCCAAAATTACACACTGTGCACCGCTACGAAAAGCTCTCTCTTTTGCTGCCAACCACCGATCTGGACACACCGCAATTGTTCGTGCTGGACGGAGAGGAGAATTCGCCGTATTTCGACGATAAGAAGCTTGAAAAAGCTTTTTTTTTGTCTTTCGTTTTGGCTTATCACATAAGCAATTCATTACGCGGAGATATTGCAGTAATATTGTATAAAATTCGAAGGACTGTGGTAGCGATTCACCAGAGCACGTGTTCGCCGAAGCAAAGGGGTTGCCACGACCTTGAAAGGATCTGCGTCGCCATCGCCGCTCCAAGTTGTGGAAATATTTCTTCGAGACGACGTGTTGTGAGTTAGAAAACTTCACTAGAAATTCTAAAAAAAATAACTGTTTAACAAAGCGAGAATTATTAAACAGAGATAGAATTCACCTCACTTACAGACGTAGATAGTCGAGTAATTATATTAAGATCATTTAAATGTAATCTTTTACAATATTGCAGTCGTAAAAGGAAGCCAGATAGCTAATTCATGTAGAGAGTTGTAAAAACCTATTTTTTTCATTTTTCTATTAACGGTAGTATTTGTTCTTTTAGTGTATGTTTTCAATTTATTATTTAATAGTTTTCAAATAGTTCAAAACCAATAATTAGTAAAAGAGTTATTATTAATTGTATGTTTATTGCATAACGACATTTTCTTTCTTTGCTGGCTAAATTGTATAGAGTAATAATCTACGTGAAAGTGAAACAACGTCTTGTATATATTTCATCCACTATTCAAGTGACAATTTCTTTGAAAGTGTATGTAAAGGGCATTTTGGTATGTGATTCTTTTTCAGTATTTTGTGTTTCCATGTCTTGTGTACAGGTATTTTATTGTGTTTTTTTGTGAAGTGAAGGGTAATATAATTTTATGTAAAGTGTTTATGCAAATGTTAAAACGCAACTGCAGTTGTTAGTAATTGCTAAAGGTAGAGCAAGTGATAGAATGTTTCAATGCAATGTGTAAATGCTAGATAAAATTGTATTCAAGTATTTAATAGAATATACCCAGAACGCTGTTCATAGTTAAAAGATTAACTTGCCTATGTTTCTTTTATTACAAAAGCAGGTTAAAAGACGAACCCACTCCTGTAGGGCAGTTAGGACATTTAAAACCATTTCCTAATTTTTGGTGTGATATTGTCATAACAAGTCACAGGTCAAGTAATACTACTAGGTTACTTGACCCGCTGTAGGCTTTTTAGAGAATAGTGAAAACGTAGAGCGGTCACAATACAGATTCGTATTTTTGGTTAGATTCTTTTCCCAGTATAATATGCTACTTATTGTAGCATTCATATAACCGAAATAAAAATGATTGTGCAAGATTTAGCCATATTTTGGTATAGAAACCTATTTACTTAAATTCTCTCAGTTTTCTCGCAATTTAGCACAATTTTTAGCAAAACCATTTCCTGATATTTGCTGAGATCTCCATGTAAGAATAGGTGAGATTCACGCCTCCATGTAAGATTAGGTGAGATTCACTTGACCCCCCTCCGCCCCTAAAGACCTCACGTAATTTGAGGAGCAAACATTCAAAAGATGACATGTCCACTTGGAAAAACTTGAGTTCTTGTGTTGCTTTTATCTAGAAATTTATTTCCAGAAAAAATCGTGACATGTTTTACAATACTTTAAGTAGTACTCTATTCGTTGAGTTGTGTTGAAAAGTGCAATATTTATGCTTCATTTTTCATTTTTATTGTAAAATAGTGAAGTGGACATGTCACGGTTTGAATATTTGCTTCTAATTTGTGGATGGCCTCTTACCTTGCCCACGCCATTGACATATCTTCACATTAGAGATTTGAACGCGGTAAAATTGTATTCACATTTCATTTGAGGCGCGAATCTTGCAGAAAATTTGAATAACGACGTACGGAGGTTAGTTCAAAATTGCCTTCGGACGTCCGAAAGTCATGGCACGATACATAGTGAATGAAATCCTGTTCCTACTCGTAGAAAACACTTTACGACCAGCCAAGGAAAATGAAAGATCCACATGATGGCAAAACTCTTGATACATATATTATTTGCTTCACTTTCTTCCAGTGCTACATCTAGACGTAGAGTAATAGTACATTAGACTTCGATTTTCGACTTGAAAGTAGTAATAGTATATTAGGCAACTAATTTCTGTTATGTATTGTTGCATAAGTATATATGTCTTGAAAACGAACGGTGTTAGGAACCAGTTTTCAAATTTGTACGAATTCAATAAAGAAACATTATAAACGAGTTGCATACGCTAATTTTTGTATAACAACATTACAAATTTTTAATATGGAAACATTTCAAAAGCAATTTTTCAGTTGGCGAGAAGGACTGGCGAGGAGGACGGCCGGCGTCTTAAAATACCACTTTATGAACTATGTTTTACAACATGAATAGTTAATGCAAGTAGATTTGAATGTAAAGTTTTATTGCATGAGCATAGATTTTGAAAGCGAGCGACGTTAAAAGCTAGTTTTCAAATTTGTACGACTGCAATAAAGCAACATTATAAATGATTTACTTACGAAATTTATTGATACAACAGCATTAAAAATTTGGAATAGAATCAATGTTAATTTCGGGAAACAACTTTATTGTGTCATGACGAGTATTCACCGCTACCTGCGCGAAAGAAACGTTGCTCGGCTGTTCGGTTTACCGCTATTTCCTAACGATTCTCTCCCTGCAATTGGCTGAATGTGATGACGTAAGTATTCGTGCCATAAACGCCAAATACGTCATAATCCGTGCAGTAAGATGTCATTTTACGAACGATTCCTTGCAACGGAAAAAGTCGCTGCAATGCTTGTGCACAAGAAGGTTGTATTGGCATTCCACTTAACCCTAGAACTCTAACCATGAGTCGAATCGACTCACATAGTTCACATAAGTGCCCATGCGCGGCCCTCATGATCCACTAGCACTCTGAGTGGTCACCTCAGGTTCCACTTTTTGGTGCCTCTTGTGACCCCACCTAAGGTTGTGTCTCTGGCTTCCGCCGGGTTCGTGTGGCGTCATCTTCAAAGGTCAGTGAGTCGACATTATTCATGATTAGCAATAAGATACTATTTTAGTGTGCGTCGATCTTAGTCATCGTTACTAAAAAACGGTATCATTCTCTCGTCTTTTTTTTATTTTAGAATTAAAAATTGAAAATTGGTTCAGCCACTTCATTATATGTAATCTTTGAAAACCAAGAAAAAGCAAAGCAAAACTGTATGAGTGAGCGTTGAGGGTCACCTGGGGGCTGGCGCCGAGCGAGGAGAGCGAGGCGGGCGCGGTGGAGGCGGGGGACGCGGCGAGCGACGTGGTGTGGGACGTGGAGCCGGACGCCGGACGGGACGGGGCGCGGCGCGCGTTCGCCACCGCCGCCGCCCGCGCCGTCGCCCTGGCCGCCGACGCCGCCCGCGACCAAGGCGGACGCAGCGCCGACGCGTGACACCCTCTGCAACGCACGCGCGCCAACGCAGTCATTGGTAGGGAACGGACTTTATTGTAATAAAAAAAGCAAAATATGTACTACATACATGCTACAATAGGCGGATTCGGTGGTATAACGTTCAGCGTACCGGACTGTTGTACCCGAGTTTGCGAGTTCAAACCCGATCCGACCCGAAGGGCGAAAAAATCCTTCGTACGCCTTTATTCGGAGGGGAAGTAAAGCCGGCTGTCCCATGTAGTAGATTTACTGCATGTAAAAGATCCTCAAGCCTAGAAGAAGCCTCTGAGCAAAATTGAGATCCGCCTGTTTCGTCGCCCAAGATAATACCTCCTTTCTCCGCTAGGTGGTGAAAGGAACGTAGCGAAATTTGTGTGGTTAGACGGAAGGGCGGGCCTGATGACCCGAGTTAGCATTCTTTACTCCGAGTAAGCAGTATGCAGGAGGGAGACGTCAGTTTGACAATTCATGGCGAAGATTTGGTGGTCATAGAACTGTTGCAGCATTACATTTGATTTATAAGAAAGATAACCCCGCAACATATATTGCAAACGCGCATATGAAACGTTCTGTTTCGACATATAAATATATTAAAATGTAGCGAAATATGTCTTAATTGGTAAAATATGTAAATATATGTAATTAAACCAAAATATGTAAAAATATGTAAAATAAAAATAATTCTAATTCATTCAGAATGTCTTGTAAACGCTAACAAATATAATTGAATGCTGGTATCTTGTTCGTCTAAACACATGTAATTACATGGAAATCCGTTCCCTAGTCATTAGTAGGGAACGGACTTTATTGTAATAAAGAAAGCAAAATATGTACATGTATATGTATTTATTTTTCTAAAATATGTAGGAAAACATAAAATATGTGAAATAAAAATTCGTTATAATGTTTAAAATTCCATTGTTGAAGGGTTTCCCGAGCACACTACGTTGTTTATCAGATATTATCATGGATTCAGAGAGGCTGAAAAAAAGTTCTGCATCTACAGAAGCAATTGTTTGCTAGTTTCATCCGAAATGTATAATACTTTCGTAGTATATACAATGTTGTTTACGAGGAGCCGGCACTCAAGTAAATAGTACCGTGTACCCTGTGATAGAAGAGAGAAGATAAAGGGAGCATACGCCCTTCCCCCCCCCCCCCGACTCCAGAAAAGCGATAAAATAATGATCTGAAAAATATTTGTTTTATCGAGTTACGCATGGAGTTTTGAAACGTGTAAGCACGTGGTTGAAGTTCCTTCTGCTTCACATTCATCCGCTCCTCCTTGATCCCGACTACGCGGTTTCCAAGAAGCAGAAGGTGCGGGGGGGGGTGAGTAAGTTTGGCAATTAGTAGGGAAGGTCTGGCATTAATACAAGCGCATTCTATGGCTTTGCAAGTATTTCAGTAACAAAGTTAGTTTCCAAATAAAATATTTCGAACGCGCAAGGGAAATGTTCATTTTCGGCTTATAAATATATTAAATTGTAACGAAATATGTGGCAGTAGATAAAATATGTAATTATACCAAAATATGTAAAAATATGTAGAATCAAAATGGTTTCAATTCGTTCAGAATCACGTGTTAAGTCTAAAAAATATTAGTGAATGCAGGTATCTTGTCCCTATAACAATATGTATTTACATGAAAATCCGTTCCCTAGTCATTAGTAGAGATCGGAAAAATATGTAGTATGAAAATCAAAATGTGTACTTATTATGTAATGAAAATAGTAAGAATATGTAATAAATATGTAAAATCGAATATAATATGTAGAATTAAAATACACGAATTATAATTCACATTTACCCAATTTAACTTTGGGGAAAATTAAAGGAAAATGTTGGGAAGGTAGTAGGAAGAAAACTCATGAAAATGAAGTTGAAATTATCTCTTCACGTTAGGTTTTCTCTCCAGGCGGCTCCACACATTCGATTGATAGATTGAGTGTTAGTAATTATGGGCCCGTCAACTACTGAGATACTTAGTCTAGTACGTGTAGTGCATGTTTTTCATCGGGTGTGATCTTCCCCCACTGGGTGGCGAGATCCGGCGCCGACCTTCCGTCGACTAGCTTGTTCTACAGCATAACCCTACGTCGCGCTCGTCTGAATAGGTCAAATGACGGGAATGACCTACCTGCGAGCACAAGGAGAATAATTTTCGCCAGGTCAGTAAGGGAGGTTTGCTGACGAGAATAACAAATACAGCTGTAAAAGGCTGTAAGCTGATATAATAAAGAAATATTCTACAATAATAGTAGTACTCTTTGACATCTAGTGGGTACGGGCGCTTATAGACCACGCCAATTTCGACGAATTTTGATCTGGCTGTTAATAGTTTGTGGTATGTGGCTGTTAATAGGAAGCTAGCACGCTTCCTAGAACTTCCTTTGGATGCTCATTATCAGAGGCGTAGCAAAGGAGGAGGCGGGGGGGGCAGTGCGCCCCGGGTGACACCGTTTTAGGGGTGACACCAATTATAAAATTTTATAGTTCGAATTATATAATTTTAATTATTTATTAAAAATTAATATATATATATATATATATATATATATATATATATATATATATATATATATATTAATAGCTATACAATTAAATCATATACACTAAGAAAGCAAAGAAAAATAATGTAAAGTAAAACGCGAAACTATAACCAGTGAGCCCCCATTCTTCAGTGGTCCAAGAGTCTTGATTTCGGCGATTACATTATCTTATCTTATCGTTAATCTTGATAAAATAATATATACATTATCTTTAATAGTGCAAATATACTTGTATTTTTATTAAATAATGTATAAACTATTCAGATATAGACATTTTTATATTTAATTTAGGGGTTAGACGGCATTAGTTTTGCCCCGGGCGACACCAACTTCAGCTACGCCACTGCTTATTATACCAATGAATGTTGCCGATGGCACCCTAATGATGGACATTCCAGACTTGTTTTATTAACACCGGTTACTGTTGAAGCCAGTATCGGGGTAGCAGGGGAGGGGACAGGTGCATGAAGGGGGCGACTTACCTACCGGCGCTAAGCACTTATTCCTCGTAACCCGAGGTAAACGAGATTGGCTGAGAGGAGGGTAACTGACAGAGTAGTAACAACCTGAAAGCTGATCTAATACAGAACTTTAATGTAATAATGTAATGTAATAGTGCTCTTTAGCTTCCCGTGGGTAGGATGTCTTCCCTAATAACTGCAGCGCCTCTGACCGGGAGGTCCTAGGTTCGAGTCCTGACGGCGGCAGGATTTTCGACACTAGCTTTTCAGCTAGGTCGAATTCAGTCGCTGTCTGGAGGAGAATTATAGCGGCCGACTGCTCTGATCGGTAGTTTTCCGTGGTTTCTCCGATCAACACCACGCGAATGCCGGAGCAGTACCCTATCAAACGGGCCACGGACCGCGCGCGATCTGTCCTTCCCATTCCTTGTCCTATCCTCTCCCCTTACACACACACTTACACTAACATGCATTACACTACCATATATCCCGGGAGACCGGTCTGGAGCTTAGAGCGTGTCCCTGCTGGGGCGGTGCCCCGCTGGTGGGAGAGTCCTGGTTTAGGGGGAAAACCCACCAGCCGACGTAAGATCGGCGCCGGATCTCGCCATCCAGCGGTGGAAGATCACCGCCATCTCCCGAGAAAAAACATGCACTACATTAACGGGACTAATGACCAGAGCAGTTGACGCGCCCGGAAACACGAATCAATCAATCAATCAATGAATCTTAGATAATAAGCCCAATATCGACGTTTGATATAGCTGCTATAGATACCTAGACATATTCCAGAACTCAGTGATGAGAACCGCTGTTAATAACACAACTGTGGAATAGACATCGTTCCACAATGTTTTATCATCCATTCCACTATTGTTGTAGCAGGGGTGGGCGTGACAGGTGGCGTGTCGGGGGCGACCCATATCCCGGCGCCAGGGATTGATGTGCAGGCAAGGGGCTTACGTGGAGACAGGAAGGTTGACTGAGAGAGGTAACTGAGAGGGTTGAACCAGGCAGAAACCCAATCTAATAAAGACGATGAGTTGAATAACACTAGTGTCCTTTGGCATTCGGAGGGTTGGGCGTTCTACATACTACGCCTATTTCGATATTTGATATAGCTGCACATATTCCACAACTTAGTGATGAGAACAGTAACCGTTGTTAATAAAAATAAAACAGTAATCATTGTTAATAAATTGTGAAATGGACATCATTCTACAATGTTTTATTTTCCATTCTACTACAATTAAAAATTACTTATAAATAATAATAAAATAAAAAATAAAGGCAATAATGAATAATAATACAATAACAAAATAAGTTCAATAATTAATAATAATAAAATAAAAAAATAAAATTAATAATTAATAAAACAATTGTGGAATGGACATCATTCCACAATATTTTATCGTCCATTCGAATTCGTTTTATAGACAACGGTTACTGTTTATTTATTTAATGGGTAATTATTAGACAGACAAATTAGATAACTTGATACTATGTGACTAGGCCAAATGCCTTTAAGCCATTACAATACCCACAACTTACCGCATTCTAACCATTGAAATTTTGGTATTCACCCCAAATGGTCTGTCCATCGTATGAAAGCCGCGGAAACGAGACCATGAGCTACGGCTGAAGAAAAAACTTCTGAAGAAGGGAAAAATCTGCCGTCAGAAGCCAAGTACATGCTAATTTAACCGACCTTTTAAACTATTTCTTTATTTCCTGGTCACGCATTCTCCTTCCAGTGTTTGGCCTTCTCAGCACCTAAAATCAAATAGCGCCACAGAAGATCTTCCGCACCAACGCCTCTGCCCTTACATTTGCGATACCCACTTCCCTTTACCTCCTAATGTGCTTATTACTTTGACAGCTTCATTTTATTTTATTTTACTGACTTATTTATGTACTTATTACTTAACAGTTCACTCTGACTTATGACTTATTTACTTAACGGTTTACCAACACTACTGAAATGACTAATTAACGTAATCATTGTTTGCTTATTGACTTATTTATTTAGTTCCTCTCCAGCCTAGGCTCCGCTCATACTAACCAGTGCTGTTTTCTCATTCCCTAATTTACGTTTCCCTAATGGTCGGTACCTTTCCTAGTACTGGTGACGTGTTGTGAAGTGTAGTGCAATATAGAAGTAAAAAGAGAAGTGAATTGCAAATGTTGTGAAGTGAATTGAAGTGAAGTGTAATTAAAAAGTGGTGTAGTCTTGTATTTAATAGTTTCAAATAAGTGTGCAGGTCAGGTGCAGTGCAGGTCAGCCATAAAATGTAGTTAATGCTATTATTGTTAGTAATGCGGTTATTGTTAGCATATTATTATTATTATTATTATTATTATTATTATTATTATTATTATTATTATTATTATTATTATTATTATTATTATTATTATTATGTCTTAAAATAATTTAAAGTTACATTGTGTTAATATTCCTAATTGTTATCTGACCGGGAGGTCCTAGGTTCGAATCCCGACGGCAGCAGGATTTTCGACACTAGCTTTCCAGCTAGGTCGAATTCAGTCGCTGTATGGAGGAGAATTCTAGCGGCCGGCTGCTCTGATCGGTAGTTTTCCGTTGTTTCTCTGATCAACACCGGGCGAATGCCGGAGCAGTACCCTACCAAACGGGCCATGCACCGCGCGCGATCAGTCCTTCCTCTTCCTCGTCGTATCCTCACCCATTTACACACACATTTACACTATCACGCACTACACTACCACATATTCCGGGAGATCAGTCGGGAACTTAGAGCTTGTCCTGGCTGGGGTGGTGCCCCGCTGGTGGGAGAGTCCTGGTTAGGGGGAAACCCCACTAGCCGACGGTAGGTCGGCGCCGGATCTCGCCATCCAGCGGGGGAAGATCACCGCCATCTCCCGAGAAAAGAACATGCACTACACTAACGGGACTAATGACCAGAGCAGTTGACGCGCCCGGAAACATGAAAAATCAATCAATCCATCAACCTAATTGTTATATGTAAATTGTAGTGTTCTGCCACGAGGTTGTATAAAGCCACTCGCAGGAATAATAAATATCTCTGTAAATGTTGCTAATTCTTCCATGAAGGTGGCAGGGGGGGCGGCGTCCCACCTGGCTGCGGCGTGGCTGCGCGTGGCGTCGCGGGGGCCGGGCGCGGCGGCGCCGGCGGCCGCCGGCGGGGTGGCGGGCGAGGCCGGCGAGACGGTGGCGGTGGCGGTGGTGGAGGCGACGGCGGTCCCGGACGAGGACGACGAGGCGGCCGAGGACGCCGACCATCGCGTGGGGGTGGGGGTCGAGGCAGGGGTGGCGGGCGGCGAGGGCGGCGCCGGGCTGCTCCGGCAGGCGGGGCCTCGCCCGGGAGGTGGGCGTGGCTCGGAGCCGGCGGCGGTGGGGGCGGATGGTGCCGCTGTTTCTGCTGCTGTCGGGATGGTCGTCTCCGGTGGCGCCCGGGAAGGGGTTCGCTCGTCCAAGGTCGCGTCTTTGCGCTGGAAAGGACACAAACGTGGACGTGAGACGCGTGGCCATTGGTTGGATTAATATGAATCGTTTATTTCACAGACCCGTCAAGCGCCAAATTTCTCATTTAGAGAAAACTGAGAACAAGTGTCCCGTTTTTTCTGATTTCAAAATAGTTTTTAATATTAAAGCAGTTGATCAATGAATATTTTTCAGTTAAATATGCTCTAAAGGATAATAACCAAATCCTCATGGAACAATATTCCGACACCAAACCGCTTTTTAGATTTTGGCGTTTGACGGGTTTCTGAAATAAACGATTCAATTGGTAGTTTCCGGGCGCATCAACTGCTAAAGTCATTGGTCCCGAAAATGTATGTGTTTGTCTCTGTCGAGGGAAATCGCGGTATTTATACGATAATTAAGCAATGAATGTCGATCAGTTCGTTTATCTGAAGGTTTTTCTAATTTAGCAACGTGAACATTGTTGTTGCACTCAACCACCGAGAGATGCCACTGAGAGCAAGAGTGAACTATGAGTCATAGTCCGTTTGTACTCTGTGCTCTTCGTCCACGTTCACATCACGTGACGTCTCCGAACAAGTACTTGACGCAGAATGCACAAGCAAGCATATTCGTGCAGGGTCCACGTGGAAGTGTATTTCAGTTTTTGAGCATGGAAGCGAATTCGAAATATACAAAATGATGATGCATTTTTTTTTCTTTGGAATGAATCCATTGCATCCAGAGGGCCACAACAAAATTGGTTCTTGTTTGCTCTATTGCATGTACGCAATTTTGGCAGGACTGGAAAACTAATTACGTACTCTGATCAATGTGGAGGGCAGAATAGAAACATAAAAGTTGCTGTACATTGCAAGCAGCTCAGAGTTTTCTGTATAGGAAATACAAGAAACATTTTTAGATACCGAATACTCATACCTGTCCTGTGATCAGGATTTTGGCTTGGTTCAGAAAATAAAAAAATCCTAATATTTTCCTTCCTGAACCCTGGAACGATGTAGTGAGTGTCAAAAAAGTGAATCCATTCAAGGTAATTAACGTAATTGCGGAATGTTTCTTTTCAACAAAACAACTCGAAACAAACATCATTACTAGAAAAATGTATTCTGGCAAGTATAAAGTAAAATGGTTGAACATACAATGGTTTCGGTTCAAAGCAACCAACTGACTCAAAATATTTTATAAATACTCGAACCAAAGCCAAGAGCCATTTCAGGAAATTAATGTGACAAAAGAACATCCACATGTATCAGCAATTTAGAATTGCTTTATTCTAATGGAAATGTAATTACAGAGACAAAAAGGGAGAACTCAGTTTGCTTCTATTTGTACACTCAATTTATCATAATTTCTACAAAAATTATAAAAATGTAATATAAAATATAATATGTAAAATATATATTATACTGTCAGAAATAAAGTATGGAACCTATGATAGACTTTGTGCAATAAACAGAATTAATATTCATTGTACTAACGGACTTTACATTTAGAATGTAAAACTACTCAGAGCAAAAATGTACTATGTAACAAAAAATGAATATTCTTTTTATAAAAAACTTTTGTAATTTTTATATTTTAGAAATGTTTAAAACCACTGTTAAATAAAATGCATTTAAAAATCCTGAAATGTAGCAGAGAAAAGCATTCTTTTTGAACCCTTATTGTGAGGCCCATTTCCTCTATGTTGACTTCCTTGAGGTTACTCCACTTGTGCTCTCAGTGATTCAATTGATAGCTGCAAGGATCCTAAAAGTCCCTTTCGATGCTAGAGATACGAAACACATGCATCGATTTTATCTTTCGAAAAAAGTGATGCTATGACATCTCACTGCCTCGCATCAATGAAACAGTAACGCAGTATTGTAATACTACATGAACTTACGAACGTGTTTCCTACTAACAACATTTTTCTATGTTTGGGATTTGAACTCAGACTCTTAGAGTAAGCCCTAGCATCACTGCTAAACTCAACCTTTCCGACTCTTTAAAAATAGTACTTTTGCACTTGGAAGTTTTTAAAAATTCACAGATATAAAAAAATAATATTTCAATATCTATTTTTTTGAGCAGATTTCATTAAGGAAAAATTATCTATTACCAGTATTGTAGTTTTAGAACGTTAATGTTCTGGCATGAGAAATAACGAGGATCCCCCCCCCTGATTAGCGGAATTTTGCCCAAAATGACAATCCTGTGCGAAATTACCTGTTTGTGAACGAGGCTGCTAGCGACGGACTGCATAGCCTGCATGATGTCGCGCTGGAGCTTCTCCATCTCGTCGCTTGGGGCGCCGGCGTCGCCGCTACGCTCCGCTTCTTCGGCCTTCCCCTTTCCCGCTGCCTCCGCCGCCTGCTGCCTCTCCCTCCGCCCCTGCGGGCAAACCAGACCTCTCATAGCCCCTCGCGTTGCCTCACTGACCAGGCTTCGTGTCCCGCCGGCGGTACTTTGCTGGGACGAATTTATCCACTGTCTGTCAGGAGGTGAATTCTAGCGGCTGACCGCTCTGAACGATAGACCAACCGATCTCAAGAGGATTTCGGAATAGTGACGATACAAATGGGGCATCTACTGCACGCAATCTTTCCTTCCTCTTTCTTATCGCATTATTACTCCTTGTCCCTTGACACAATAACATTTATGTACACTACCACACCTGTGAGACCAGAGCTTATCTCGGCTGGAGTAGTGCCCTAATGAGAGAGATACCTGGAGGAGAAACCCTTGCAATTCACTACTGGGAGATGTGGCTCAGGGCATTAACTGATGTCATTGCAGTGTGTCTGACCGGGAGGTCCTAGGATCCAGTCCCAACAGTGGCAACATTTTCGACACTAGTTTGTCAGCTGGGTTTAATTCAGTCACTGTGTGGAGGAGATTTCTAGCTGTCGGCTGCTCTAATCGGTAATTTCCGTTCTCTGATCAACACCAGGCAAATGCCGGAGCAGTACCCTAACAAATGGGCCGTGGACCGCGCGGGATCTTTCCTTCTTCTTCCTTGTCCTATCCTCACCGCTTGCACACACTTACACTAACATGCAGTACACTTTCATGCATGCAGGGAGAACGGTCGGTCGGGAGCTAAGAGCCTGTCCCGGCAGAGGTGGAACCCCGCTGGTGAAGATACCTGGTCGAGGAAACCCCACTAGTCGACGGTAGGTCGACTACGCGTCTCGCCATCTAGCGGGGGAAGATCACCGAAACCTCCCGGTGACAAAGCACTACACTTATGGGACTAATGACCTCAGTAGTTAACGTACTCGGAATCACTAACAACCAACCATTCATCCCCAAGCCCACGTGCAGGTCGTCAGCGACTGAGAACTACTGAACCATCTCTGGGATATAACATGCGATACACGTACGGAGCTATTATAGGTCACGTGGCCAGAAAAAACAATCAATCCAGGGGGAGTAACAATTGCGTGCTACCGTGCGCGCGTACGGGCAGTGGGGGCAGCCACCCTGGGCGAAGGTCTGTAGCAGTGAGCGCTCTCCCCGCCTTACCTTTCCATTTTCTCTCCGCTGTATTTCGTCCCTTCCCCTTCCTTTTATCCCTTCACCTTTCTCTCTTCCCTTCCCTTTTCCCCGCTCCCCTTTGCAACCCTTTTACATCTGCCTGTTGTGTGTGGCAGAAGTTTGAATCATCCGGAAGCGCTTTTGGGGGCAGCCCAACGAGGTAGAATATACTTCATAGAGCAGCTGAAGCGCCGCCATCTTTGCAGCAAATTTAAGTTATGGTTTTTGCAGTCAAAGCAGCGTCCTCTGGAGAAACAGAGTATTCTAGTATTCCGTTTGTCGCGGGTTGAGACAGGGTGCGTAATATAAATCCTCTTACTCTTTGTTTTACGATAAAAAACAAGCATTTAAAAAGAAATCACAATATGTAAGGAGAACAAATTAAGAAACTTTAAAAACACGTTGCTCCCAGCAACGGTTATTGTCATAAGAATGGCAGCTTTTGAAATGTTATTGTAGTTAGTCACCTGAAATTGAATGTTATTGTAGTAGGAAGAAAAGAAACAAATAAGGCAGCAAACTTGAAAATTATATATTTGTGATTTATTTACTTATATGTTTATAGTTATATGCCGAACATACTAAAGGCAATGTGAGTATTATTATTCTTACCACTTATATAATTTAAATTTAGTTAAATCAAAAAGACTACATCATAGAAATAAGATCTGATACAAACAACACGTCGATTCAGTACAACAGTTCTACACGCCACCAACAGGTACCTCTTATGTTTTGACTGAAAAAAATGGCGGCCCCTAGTTCTGCGAGCCTCCGCTAAGAAAGCTGAAACCATGATGACAGCCAGTCTACCCTCGCACGTTTTCTAGAGCCCTCGCTTCGCTAGCTGCCAGAGCAGTGGGTAGTTTGGTTATTTTGACAAAAGAAATTTGACATCGAATTTGTAGTTCGTTTTCCAGTGCAAAATACTTTCTATTTCACGGGAGCGAACATTTCTGGTTATCAGATTTTGTCTACAACGGTCGATGCTATCATTTATTCTTAATTCAACTAATGTTGGCAAAGTAGTGTGGGTAGATATTCAGGGGTTCAAGAAAAAGTGCGCGTGTAATAATGTATTCGTAATGTGTACTCGTTGAGTGTACTCCAGTAATCGTAATTCGCGGCGGCGATGGTGTAACGGTTAGCGCATTGTCGGCTTCTGCCTGAGCTTTGGCAACTCCTGCATCAACCCCATCGCGCTCTACTGCGTCAGCGGCACCTTCCGGAAGCACTTCAAGAGGTACCAACTGCACCAGCCAGCGAAAGCCATTTATTGTCCGAATAATACGTGGTATAACAATCAGCTTACCGGGCTGTTGTACCCAAGTTTGCGGGTTTAAACCCAATCGAAGCCGTAGATTTTTAAGGGCGAAAAAGTTCTTCGTACGCCTTCCTTCGGAGGGGAAGTAAATCCGGCTGCCCCATGTGAGTACATTTACTGCATGTAAAAGATCCTCAAGCCTAAATGATGCCTCTGAGCTAAATTCAAATTGCCTGTTTCGTCACCCAAGTAATACCTTCTTTCTCCCCTAGTAGGTGAAAGGAGCGTAAAGAAATTTGTGTGGTCAGACGGAAGAGCAGGCCTCATGGCCTGAGTCTCGCCACGTAAAATAAGGCATTCATTCATTCATCGTAACACCGACCTGCATCTTGCGCATGACGGAGGTGCAGACATCGACGAACCGCTGTTTGGAGCGCTCCATGCTGCAGTCCCTCCCCAGCAGCTGCGCATGCGCTTTCTCGCCGGCCTCCGCCTCCGCCTCCTGGGGCTGCACCCGCGCGGAAGACGGCGACATTTGCAACAACATTGACACTGAACCACACAGCGCAGTGACTGCTTCATGTTGATAACACTGTTTAACAAAAAATGCACTTTGGATTTTCCTCCCTTTTTTTAACATAGCAAAACTACCATAATTTGTGGTCGTCGTCTGTGGTCGAGAAAAACTAATAAGAAAACTTTTTTGTTAATCTAATTTTTAAGATGTACTAATTTCAAGTCGAAATACTAAAAATTTTCTCCGGAATTCTTCATTTTCTGGTAGTAGCCACAGTACCCTCATTTTGGGTTGAGAATAATAAATGTGACATTATATATTGTTTAGTACGTCTACCTCTGGTTTTGTTGCTTCACTATCCGCAAATAAAGGGAATTATTCACGTGAATATCTTTTCTTTCTCTCGCCGCTTGTATTCCTTTTGTGTCTTCTCTTGCCACTGTCTCTTGCCACAGTCTCTATGCAGAGCAGAGTTCCATTTTCCTTTATACTTCCGGTGATGTGAATGATTTATTAGAATCGCTCTTCGTGTTCATCATTTACAGCACCACATTTGTCTGGGGGAAGAGTTCACGTGAGAAAGTAGGAAATGAAGTTTATCCTGTGAAAATGGAGGGTGAAGTGATTTCTCCCTTCCATAGTCTTCGTTGATCTGTCTATTGAGTGTACTTTTCTGGAGGGAGGGGTATAGGCAGACTGTCACCATGTGGTCGAATGGCTGATGATATGTATGATTTTCTACATTCCGTCTCTATTTTTTGGATATGCCATGCAGCCATACAGAGTAATACAAATTACCCACAACCCATCACTGCTGTGCACAGATGTCTCAACACAATCTCCAGGCGTTAAATGACGTAAAATATTCTCATAATTTATATGGGCTATATTTAAGAACCTACAGCTAGCTGCAAGTTTTAATTGTCGTTTTCGTTTTTCTATCAAGAAATGAATCAGAAATAGTTATTTTCATACCGGAAATATTGTAAAGAAAAATCACAGTTGTCCTGTGTAATTATAAGATAATAATTATTATATTTGTTAGGATTATTTGCGATATTATATCATGTAACAAATAATTACTCTGTACTCAAACCCAAATGTTTACCTAGAGATGGTATCTACGTAATAGAATAAGGCATTTCGATGTGAATTGTTTCTTTTTGTTCTGATGGTGTCATGAATCTTTGTGAAAGTGATAACACAACATACGTATCACAACAATTCTGGTAACAGACCTTCAGGATAAAAGGAAACTACGCGAGATACATGAAGTATCGTTGAGGAATCGAAGAGTCCATCGAATACGAAAGAGTAAAGAATGGCTGAGAATTTTCATTTTTCCAGAATGCAACAGATAACAAGCAAACATCATGGTGTATGGAGCGTGAGATTTATGGCGTTGATAAAATCCAAGCATTTATATGGTGATGTTTGAGTATGTGATGAGCCTAAAATGACAGAAGGTAACATGGATAGTTAACAAGAGTGAAAAGCCAGGTCGAGAAAAAATGATAACTTATACGCAATGATTATACTGACAATTTTAAAAGAAAAAGCGTTAAACGTAAAGGAAAAACGAGTGCGAAAAATATGGGAATTATTCAAATAATGACAGAAGAATTCCACTGCCCACAGCCCGTGTGCGATCTTCCTTTCCTATTCCTTGCCTATCGACTCCTCCAGTACGGTCTGCTGGGGGAATACATGTGCCTCATTCCTTTTATTTCTCCTCATAATCGGCAGAAGGGGGAAAGGTATTTGACATTTAAAGGGACGATCAAAAAGTTGTTTAAATTTACTTCGCTCTTTAACGCGACGTGCGCGACACTGTAAATATGTGAAAAACATGTCTCGTCACAAGGCGTATTGGATTGTATGTACTTGGCATTTTGGTATCTGATTAATTCGACGTTTGTCAGCCAACGGTGTTCCCAGGTCTTGGTTCTGTTTTTGTATTATCCACGCATGGGGGTAAGGGAGAAATATGGCGAGCATGACTTATCCCCACCCCCGTAATAAGCTTAATTGGCCTGCCTGAGGTGTCTTTCATCACACTGTTATAGAAAGTGAGACAGTTTGTACGAGAAAGCTAGAGCTTAATTTTACCCTCGGCCAGAAATCGTAAGCGGGACTGCCTCACTATAAAACTATACTTGTTTTTTTCAACGTGACATCTGAGGGTATTATATTCAAGATGGAATAGGGAGGGGTAGCTCAGTGCATCAACTGATGTCACTGCAGCGCCTCTGGCCGGGAGGTCCTAGGTTCGAGTCCTGACAGCGGCAGGATTTTCGACACTAGCTTTTCAGCTAGGTCGAATTCAGTCGCTGTCTGGAGGAGAATTCTAGCGACCGGCCGCTCTGATCGTTAGTTTTCCGTGTTTTTTCCGAGCAACACCAGGCGAATGCCGGAGCAGGAACCTACCAAACGGGCCACGGACCGCGCGCTATCTGTCCTTCCTCTTCCTTGCTCTATTCTCTCCCCTTACACACACACTTACACTAACATGGACTACACTACTACATATTCCGGTAGACCGGTTCGGGAGCTTAGAGTTTGTCCCAACTGGGGCAGTGCCCCGCCGGAGTCCTGGTTAGGAGGAAACCTCACTAGCCGACGGGAGGTCGGCGCCGGATCTCGTCGTCCAGCAGGGGAAGATCACCACCATCTCCCGAGAAAAAATATGCACTACACTAACGGGAGTAATGACCAAAGAAGTTGACGCGCCCGGAGATACGAAAAAATCAGTCAGGTATCAATCAAAGATGGAATATGGCACGACGTTTCGCGTCTTTCTTGATCGTGACGGTTGATTTGCTTGATCTGCAGCACTGCTTGATGCGGTCGCGATCATGAAACATCTCGCAGCAGGAGCGAGAATGACGCAAAAGTCTTGCTATACCATCATGAAGGTAATACTCTTAGATCCCACGTTAGAAAAATCCAAACACAGTATGCTATCCATGAGTCACCAGAGGGTCTGCGTATTAGATTATAAATTAATTAGCGTAAGGGTTTAATGCTCCATCGGGTGCGCCTGTGAAACGAACAAGATTGGGCCCTCTGCATCTGTAAGATACACACCTACACATCGTTTCTCAAAGGCAAGAGAATTAGTCTTATTTTGATTAGATACTTCGTTTGATATGTTAAAATTGTATTAACATTTTCACACATTTCAAGCTTTTAATATTATGTTTTAACACCAACATTTTAACTACTTTACTTCCTTAGCACAATGTAAGCAGACTGTTCATACATGTTCTAGACATAAACATATTGAGCATCTTAGCATGAATACTTGATCAATCTTGTTTTCTTTGATTGTTATTGACACGTGTTACATCGCTTTCGCTTTATATTTGATTCTTCGACATTATCTTCGGTCGTAGGTTTTGTTGTAAAAGACATTCTGTGGAAGTTCTGTTATTCTCTCAAGATGATGGCATCAGAGAGACATGAAAAACAGTCTACGTGTTTTTATTTCCTATTGGTTTCCCAGGAAAATAAATTGTGCATTAATACCACTTTTATTTAGGTGACTATCTAAAAAAATCATTTCGTTCTTTATTGTAGGAATAGTTGCCATTCAACTCACTCTCCGAATCACTACTTCTCCCCTCAACATAATCACTATCTTTGTTACTGATTGCCGCTTCATCGCTGACAACGTATTTATCTTCGTCACTATCACAACAGGAAACAAATTTCCTCCGCATCGTCTTCTTTGTCCGGATTTAGACGCATCATTCTGCACACCGATTGAGTAAGCGAAAACTTGACACGATGGGGCTGAGGCAAAACGAGACGAGGGAGCGGGAATTTTAACATGGATACTCATTACCAGGCTAAATAGAGACAGCTACTAGTACACAGAAATCTGTTATGCCCTTCACTTCCGAGAAGTCGAACAATATAAAGCGTACCTCACAGATACTTACGGCCCGACGGAGGGTTATAGAAACTGAGACAATTTGTACTAGAAAGCTCCAACTTAATTTTATTCTCAGCCGGAATCCGTAACCGGGACGGCCTCACACAAAACTATATTTGTTGTTTTTTTTACGTGGCGTCTCAAGGTAACGCGCGAAAGAGGGCGATGGAAGAAAGACTGCGATGGGAAGCTGCAACGTCACTACAGTTCCGACTTTTACGGTTCCCTATTGGTGTTTGCCTTTGTTGCGGCCGTGTGACAAATTTGAAGAGCGCGCCTAAAGCGGCGCGAGGCGGCAGCGGCGGCGGGTAGCGGCTGGGCATCAGACCGGCAAAGACGCCCGGCCAATGAGAAACTAACAGCTAGCCGGCGAGCCGGTGGCCGTGAAGCGAGGCTACGGCGTCGGCTGTTTGATAAGCGAGCGCCGCCAGAGACGGAGCAGACTGAGCGGGAGACGTAGTATCGGAGAAACAGTGGTTTTGGGAGAGTTCGCATTAGACAAAGTTATTTTCTGACCGCTATTGTATTTTTTTCTGTTTCTATGTAACTATTTCCGTTTCTATGTAAATATTTCCGTTTCATTGTAAATAATCTTGTTTGGAAAGTGAGTGTTTTTTCTGAACATAACAGCCTTTCCCCTTCCCCTGGTCTCTCTGTGACCTTGAGATGCCACGTTGAAAGATCCTAGTATAGCAGGCTATCCATGAGTCACCAGAGGGTCTGCGTATTAAGTTATAAATTAATTAGTGTAATTGATTTCAAGTGGTCCCGGGCTCCTCGATGGGTGAGGGGTTATCTTACTGGCCTCTGAGCCCCCAGTTCGCGGGTTCGATCCCGGCCAAGGAACCCGGATTTTCGAAGGGCGGAAAATCCACAGTAGCCATGTCACTCTTGTGGCATGTAAAAGAACCCTGGCAGGATGCCCGGAAAAATTAAATCCCTCCGACAATATCCCGCCCTAACGAGATCCCACTTTCATCCAACCAGACAGTTCTGATATAGTTAACTGAGGCCGACATCTGGCGGAGAAAGTGAGAGTCAAATCCCAGGCGCAGACGGGACTGCCCACGGGGTGCGCCTGCTTAGATAAAAGTCCCCAGACCCGCGTCAGGGGTAGGCTTCGAAGGAAGCCTGGGTCGAAACTCGGGTGCGGAACACTGCCTACGGGCAGTCTCCCAGCAAACCAACCCGTACGATAATAATAATAATAATAATAATAATAATAATAATAATAATAATAATAATAATAATAATAATAATAATAATAATAATAGTGGTCCGAGGGTAGCTGTCCTCAGGCGAATGAGTGCGCCGCGCGCAGGCGGTCGCTCACCTGTCCTCGCTGCGCTGCGGGGGGCGTGCCGTCCTCGTCCTCGTTGGCGGAGGTGGGCTGTGGCTCCGTAGCGGCGCGCGAGTGCGGGCGGCGGGAGCGGGGGCGGGGCAGGGAGCGAGAGCGCGCGATCCCGCCCCCGCCCCCGCTCACGCCCTCCGCCCCTCCGGGCTCCTCGGCGCCTTCTCGACTCCTGCGCACCCCACACAGCGCATCGGAGTTACAAACATACACTACACAAAAGATAATCATAGTAACAACTTCAATGTAAGTTAGACTATTCCGACTATTCTATATATATATATATATATATATATATATATATATATATATATATCAATTTTAATATTGGATCTATATATAACCCAATCAAGGCGGTATATCTCAATACAATTCTCAATAAAAATCTCGTTTTTCTATCAGATTTTTTCTTACCTCCCTTCTTACCACACCTTCCAATGATAGGTGTGGCTATGGTAGCTGCTAAGTTCGGAATAATTGCACGCTTTTCAAAAACACAGATTTATTACAATGAACCACAGAAAGTACATTGGTCATAATTCTAGAATCCAAAAGAGTATACCATGTAAGCCAAAATCAAAAACCAAAAGTCCGGGAGATGTACCAAAAACTAGCTATGTCAAACCAAGAAATACATCAGAATGAACCAAAATTACTGCCGGGCCTACACTCACTTCTTCACTGTACAATCTCCCCACTCAAGTTTACTTAATACACGGCTACCAGCGTTCAGTCTCTCTGGCTGGCGTCGCCCGCTTTTAAAGCAGACTCGTTGCCCCGCTCCTGGCTCTCCGGCCAGCATTCCTTTAAGTTCGGGCGGCGCCTTTTCCGCTTCGCCGCCTCTGCCGACTTCCTCGGTCGCCGCTGAGCGCTGTCACCTTGGCGCGCTCTTCAGACGTGGTTTTACAGCCGCAACAGTAGCCATGGTGACCATTGACCAGTGGCCAATAATAAGTTGCCACTCATCTATCTTAGGAGACGGTATGTATCGATCACTGTCTTGAAGTACAATAAAACCGCGAATGTACTATAACATAACCTCTTTTTTTTTAATATGCATCCAGTTATTTTCAATATTTGGCGCATCTTGGAACTCTGTTGGACATATTTTCATTCGTGGAATAGTTCTATTAACTACAATCGCGCTTTGAAAATTCTCAGATAAATCCCTCACTTCACGAGACGGGGATTTATCAACAATTTTCAAAGCACTCGTGGTATTACCTTTGGTTAAGTGTTGAGAGTGTTTCAAGCCTGAGCAGTGTGCTTGAGGGCATGCGTGGAGCTAGGGCGTGAGCGTAATGTAGCGCTGGAGAAACGCGGAGGAACAATGCCGCGAACGTGGTGCGATGAGCGTGGCTGAGGGTGCGTGGGGCGGAGACAGGACGTAGGCTTGGCGTGTATGAGATGTATCCCGATGACACCTGGCATGCTGGGGACTTTGAGGTATGGGAGTAGGACGGTAGGCTTGATTGATTAATGATTCCGGGTGCGTCAACTAGTAAGGTCAGTAGTCCCGTAAGTCTGTTGCATGCATTTTTCTCGGGAGGGGAGTTGTGATCTTCCCCCTCTGGATGGTAAGATTCGACGCCAACATACCGTCGGCGAGCGGAGTTTTCCCAGACCAGGTATCTCCCACCTGCAGGGTTAGGATAGGATAAGAATTGTGAAGAAAATATCGGTCCGTAGCCAGTTTGTTAGGGTGCTGTTCCGGCATTCTTCTGGCGTTGATTGAAAAACACGGAAAACTGACGACAAGGGCAGCCGGTCGCTAGAATTCTCATCCAGACAGCGACTGAATTTGATCTAGCTGAAAAGCTAGTGTCAAAATCTGCCTCCGAACCCTATGATCTCCCGGTTAGAGGCACTGCAGTGAGATTTTCACCCTGCGCCACCTCTCCTGGTGGGGCGGTAGCTGTGTCGCGGGGTGAGTGTGTCGCGGTTGTTGTGACTCGGTGGTTGGTGTGTCCGGGGTGTGGCGCAGGGGTGTGGCTCAAGGGGGAGGGTGGTCGGTGGAAGGCTTGACACGATGGGCCGTTGCTCTGCGAGGCGCAGCGGTGCTGAGCACCGGGGCTTCGGGTGCGTGGCGGTGTGCTGAGCATCGGGGCGTGTCAGCAGGGGGCGTGGCACGGGTGGCGTGGCGCGAGGAGCGGGGTGCGGAGGTCGTGGCGCGGGAATCGTGGCGCGGGGGGCGTGGCGCGTGGTGCGTGACGCGGTGGTCGTGGCGCGGGATGAGTGGCGCGGGGGTGCGTGGTGCGGGGAGCATAGCGCGGGGTGCGTGACGCACGGTGCGTGACGCGGGGTGCGTGGCGCGGGGGGCGTGGCGCGTGGGGCGTGGCGCAGGGAGCGTGGCGTGGGGATCGTTGCGCGGGGATCGTGGCGCGGGGGTCGTGGTAGGGGGGTCGTGGCGCGGTTGTCGTGGCGTCGGGGGCGTGGCGCAGGGTGCGTGGCGCGGGGGTGGGCGAGGCGTGGAAGGAGTGGCGTCGGGCCGAGGCGCGTGTACTGGGAGCGGAGCGGTGCTGACCCGTGCGTGGGCGCGGCGCGGCGACTGCGCATGCGCGAGGCGCGTGGCGGGGCGCTGGAGCGGCGCGCCGCGTCCTCCCCTTCCTCCTCTTTCTCCTCGTCCGCCTCCTCGATGGCCGCCGGGACGCCCACCGGCGCCTCACGCCGCTTCTGCTTGGCGCCAGCCGCCTCCTCCGTCGCCTGCGGTCATAGGACGCGCGCTCTACACTTTGTGGCAATCGGGCCTAATCAAAACCTGGCTTAATCTATTATCCGCAGGGGGTGATCACGATGGCGTAGGTTGTCGTGGTCTCTGATGGAGTGTCGTAAACGACCACTCGGACCCTGAGTCTCGCGGCGCCGCTTACGTCGTTAGCTTGAAGGTGCAGGCCGTGAGAAGGCGATGCTAAGCTCCTGGTAGTCGGGTCCGCCATCATTGGCCCTATAGCGATCTTTGGGCAGGATTGGGCGAAGGATGCTTTTCGGAATACAACTAGATACCACACGTCAGGTTGCCGAGTTTCCGCCGGTACCCACGTCGATTACTGGCGGTAAGCAATGGAGAGACGGGATGGGGACTCCGAGCCGCCTGGACCTTGCTTCAGTTGGCCACCAGTTGGGTTCTCGGATTCGTCATGGCAGTAGTCCCATACACTGGGCAAAGAGGAGGGAACGTGTTTCCGGCGCATGTGCGTGTCGCATTGTTTTGACTTCGATGCCTGTATACCTTGGAGCTCTGTAGGGCGGCCCGACCTAGGCATTGTATGGGGAGGTTACCGTGAGGGTCAACGGCGAGACCCAGATACCAGCCAAAAGACGTACTTATGCGCCTGCGGGGGGTGAGGATAAAAGGCTAGCGCCTAGGTGCCCACTTCAGAGTTCATCCCCCCTCATAAAGGACATGTGCATGACGCACGATAGACAACTACAATAATCTATGATCCACTTTTTGATTCATCAGTTCATCAGTTCCAAATCCTTCAGCAACCGCTGTGTATCTTTATCAGTGAGCGTCCAAAAAGAATAATTTGTATAATGTAATCGTTTGAGGTATTATAATAAACTAATGGACCCGGCAATGCTTAGCTATTGCGGTGTACTACACTTCACACGCAACTGGTCACGTGATTGTTAATCATATTTTTCGCTACGCCCTGCAAACATTTTAATTGATGAAAGACTTCCTTTCAGAAAGAAGACTATTGGTTAGTTATCTGTCATGATTTAGACTTGGTTGTCAAGGATCCAGTTGTTAAAACTGTCTCCTTCAAGTTTGGGCAAGCATTCGCCACAACATTGTCTTCGAGAAATTTGATTTACTTGACCGTCATAACGTTCAAGTAAGAATTCCGGTCGATATTCACAATCGCAGGGGCAGAATATGCAGCAAAAACGTGCATAATACTTGCGGGTGCGACGGGTTGCGTAGCGCTTCAGTTCAGGAGCGCTTGAGAGACAACGCGCATTCTTATTGTACCATTACTATATTTTTCCCGCAAGTGCAAGCATTAAGTTGACCAAGGTTTATCGCAATGGGATGAACGGTACTGCAGCACATAAAATACGAAGGAACAAACATTGGTTTTTAAATATTAGATTATTTCATTGAAAAATGACCGTAGTTGTGAGTTAAAAGAACAAGAAATTACTTGCAGGGCTATTCGCGCGTTATAAATTCTGCGACAATAAGCACGTGTTCCTCTCTCATAGAATTTAAGAATAGATGCTAATGTCAAATGTTATTGGTTGTTTGATAAACAAGTTAAACACATTCCAGTGATGTAAAAGAAGAGACGAAGAAAAGAAGAGAAGTGAATAGACCGCAACAGAAAGGAATACTATTTTAAAAGTCAAAAGTTTTGGAGTAAATCTAACGGCGCAAGTGAGGGAAGGTTAACTCTATAACTGCACACTTTGGTATACTGGAACTCAACATTTCAAATTCACACCGTGTGGAAATTTCTGATGACAGCCGCATAGCGCTTTACATAAATATGAATTAAACCGTTAGCTTGCCTTCATGCTACTTACCATCGCAGTTAATGCTAGTTATTAACCGAGATTAGAAACATAATCGTCAGTGATGCTATTAGAGTGTGCTGGACCCCAGTGTGTAGTATCTGATTGTTATACACAAATAATTCAATAGAAAGAGTATTCTTCCTCTAATGCTTATCCGGTGAAGCAATGAGAATTCATAATATTTTCGTTTCACCTGCTTTGGTGTATGACGTGATTGCAACGTGTATTTGCAATGATTTCGGTAAAATTTGAATAAGGATTATACGTCAAAGAATTTTACTTTTTCAACTCTAGTTTTAGTGTGTTTGTCGTGTTTTCATGCATTCATAAATAGCAATTAAATACAATAACACATTTTTGAATTATACATAATTTTATGAATCTTTTGTAATAATAAGGATCATTGGGGTCCGTGAGATTTAATGGTGCAGTTTATGTAACAAAAAATAATTGTTTATTTGCAGGAAGACAGGAAGGACAAGTAAACTGCACAAACTTTTCAAATTAAATATACACCACGTTATATTACAAGCGTCAACTTGCAATGGGATAATAGAGCGTCTGTCGGTTTAGTTTGCCTTCACATGACCTGTGTAACATGTGTAACGTCGCTCATGGTTTACAAACCTTGTCACTTTTATCTAGTTGATAGAGAAGTCTATTGATGTAATTCAAGAAACAGAGATGCTCTTAGACTGTGCAGTTCCATTAAACAAATCTTTTCATCTGTGATATGGGATGAATGACAGGAGGATCAATCGAGGAACCGCTTTTAATTTCTTTGCAAATAATTTCGCTCTTTTTAACGTCCCTTAAAAGAGCGGAAAAAATGATCACAGTAGATTTCCTCACCGCAATAAATTGAAAGTTTATATCTTTCCCCTCTACATGAAATGTGTGTTGGGTCAATTGTCTAGTAGGCTAGTTAACGTTGTCCACATGTCTGGGCCTACTTTAATATCTATGATTGGGAATAAGTGAGATATGCAGCTAGCATGACGTATTTCCTTCACCGTATCTAGCCAAACCTGCCTATCTAAGCTAATAACCTTAATTATTTAGTTAGACAAAACCTTTCCTCAATAGGTCAGAAGTGTAAGAGATATATTTTCGGAATGCATGTTCTCTAGGTGGCGTAGTAGAGTCTAATATATTTGCTGCTACGTTATTTCTATCTTATGAACCAGAAAGAGTATTTTAATATTTGGTGCAGTATTTCAGTAAGACATAATTGCATAAACAAACAATTGTGGAGTCACTGGCAAATACTCACCCCCTTTTCCCACAGTAGAGCATTTTCTGGCGGTGGAGGAACCAACACAAAACCAACGTTGTACATTCCGCAGTGCCATACAGGTTTCTGGTCTTCGTTTCTACAAAAGAAGTACACTTCAGATAGTCGTTGGTAAATATTTGTCTGTGAAGATAGATTAAAAGAGCTTGCTGTTAAAATATTTTACTACTTTAATGTCATGGAATAAGAAAATGCATCATGTGTTCATGAACTGATACATTGAATCGAGGTGTACGTGAAAAAGTACTCATAACATATGCTGGCAATTGAAATAAATTTAATTGCGTTTCAACGTAATTCAACACTTTCTTCACGTAATAAAATCGTGAAAAGAATGAAAGACGCATGAATGAAGTACGGATGATTCACTATTTGAGGATGTTGTTACTGAGAAATAACAAAGGTGAATGTTTTTGACTGCCACTGTTAAGACTACGCAATAGCGATTGTCAGTTTGTGAGAGCAGTGAGATGAAATTTGTGCCGACACATGTAGAACCAATAATGCGACCAACGCATCAGTTCTCTGTCCTGGAATGTAACAATTACGTTATCAGAACATACAAGCGATAGAATCTTGTTAGAAATTCTGAAAATGTCAAGAAGAATTTTATTTGCCACTTGATTGGCGTTTACTCGTGTGCTTTATTAGATCTCTGCGTGGACATATCTGATCTCGACAGAGGTGCGTCTGTTTGACGCGCGCGTGCCAGCATTCAAATTCATTTGCGTCTGAAAAGATTTTCAGTAATGCACTGATATTGTGTGGCGAATAATAATTCTTGAACACTAGGCGAAAAATAGCCTCCGCGTTCTCTTCTAATGGATAGTCTTGGCTCGTGTCTCAAACAAGTTCGTAACAAATTGGAGCCTGGGGTAATTAAATTTTCTTGAATACGTAGTCTTTGCCTGCTCAGTCAGTGCTGGGCTCTGGCAGCACTGTAAAGTACTGCAGTTTTAAATGTACTAGAATGTATTATGCGGAGTTCTTCCTCTGCCTTTAGTGACGCGGTTTTTGGAGAAAAATAAAACCAAATCTCCAGAGCACCTGGCAAAAATATGCAAGAGCTTAGACTGGACTTGTCCCAAGAAGAGCTTATAATTGTGCATTTGTTAGGCGCCAAAATTTAAAAATATGCGAATGCAGAGTGTGGTAACAGCCACCTTGATTTTGAAACGATTAAATCAGTAATATCAAGGTCTCACTGGCAGGGTCAGCGCAGTGAAATCTCCACTCCAGGCAACTGAACATCTCACAACAAAAAAGCAGTAGTAAAAGCGAATCTGAAACTTACAAGTGAGGAGACGGTTATAAAAATAAATTTAATTACTTTTTACGTTACTTTGTTTGCATTTTACTTTTATTTTCCTGTTGTCATCCTGTTACGACCACTGTTACAGGTTTTGACACTACCAACGGCATAGAAAAACAGGGAGCGTGTAATATTGACAGTTTCGTCTCACGATGATAATTGGGCTGATAGCTCAAGAAACATTACAGTGACACGAAGCATACTCCTTCAATCAGTTGATTTGCCGGTTTAAGTAATATTTCTATGTACATACCTTGAAAAATCAATACAATCAAATCAATCAATGCAACAATCACCGGAAAAAGATTTCTTACCTGGAGGTCCCGGGCGGGTACTGCTGGCGCGCTGCTCCTGGCGTCAAATTGCCCATCGACCCCTCCTCAAACTCGGACTCGAGGGGTGGGTCCAGTACTACGTGGAAACAGACACGACAGCTTTGCACATACTTATTCTTGTAAAAGAAGGCGATGATTTAAATTTATATATATATATATATATATATATATATATATATATATATATATATATATATATTCAAATTATATTACATTACAATATAATATTTAATTATATTTTAAAATTATATGTACTTTTTAGAACATATAATGGCCAATGAACTGCGGACATTGGAATTTAGTAATATAGGAATCGTATTACTAATTTTCAGTTCGTGGAGAAAATATAATTGAACTACGCAACATACAGCTGTGTACAAGGTGTCTGTGATGTCGTTACATACCCAACCGTTATTAATTTCCTGGGTTTTGTTGCCAATAAACTCAAAAAACATCGTAAGTGAATAGAGAATGCAATCTTCTAAAATGAAAATAATACTTTACATTCGGGCAGTGGCGGCTCGTGGTCGTACTACAAGGGTATGCAACGCCTCTTTTCTCTCTGCCTTCCTCCTACCTCCCCTCTCTCCCTCTCTCTCTCTCTCTCTCTCTCTCTCTCTCTCTCTCTCTCTCTCTGCATGTTGAGCAGTTTCTTTTATCAGCTATGAGGGTTGGCCGCATTTCTTTTCACAACACCCGCTTCGACTTCGCTCGGTAAAGACCCCTCCGAAATATTTACAACTTGCGTCGTATTACCACATGATTCGGCACGTTCCAGGACGGTTTTTCAAAGGGTGTCAAGAGACACGTTGATTCGAAACTTTTTTACTCGCACTTTTGCTTTAGAGTATTTTTCGTTAACTCTCTGAACAAATTTAAGGTTAAAAGTGCATGTTTCTATACCCAATACTAAAAAAAACTGGATAGTTTACCGTATACACTCACAGACCAAACACAAAGTCTATGTCGTCCAGTAAACGCTGTTTCTTTTCAGCAATTTTTTTGTGACTTATTCATTGATGTCGTTTTAATGTTTTCGACGCTATTCATTGTCAGTTGCACAAACACACTTGACAGAAAAAAGAACACTCTAACTTTGGTTTTTCAAAATGCATTAAAAAGTAGCTTACTGCATACGTTTACACAATACATTTGGGGTTTCACATGAGATTTAAAGTTCATCAGAGATTTGAAAGTTAGTTTGTTTTAATTTAAAACTGCATATACATCCTCATATTACATCTAAATTTGTAATTTTCGAAAATACGTGGAGTTCAATGTAAATGAGACCTGCAATTTTTTAAGCATCCTTTGCTCTTTCCCAGGACAACGTTTAATGGACAAAATTGGATGATGAGTTCATTAATCCCGGTAGTGTGTTGCATGTTATAGCCAGACGTTCTATAGGTGTCAATGTTCCTCGTACGCTAGAATCCCGCCTCATTGAGGGGGGGGGTATACGTGTAAGGGACTCCCCCCCGTTACATTTCTGAAATTTTTAATTTCATTATTATTATTATTATTATTATTATTATTATTATTATTTGACAGTATGAAAATTTCAACTGAGGTAGTTCAAGTTATTTACTTATTATTATACGTAAATCATTAGTCATAATTTTAATTAAATAATTTGTGCAATTTAACAATGAAATTAAATTAAACGAGAGCCCTCACCGTTTGTCCCTTCGTTCGGGCAGCTCTCCTCTCCTGCGGCGCATTCAGCGTCCGCCCTGCACGTGGCGGCCTCTTGTAGCACCTGCACCAACACACCAACGCTCGCATTGATAGTAACATCCGATTTCAAAACCTTAGTACTCAGTAGTACTAACCAGTACTAAAAAGTACCAACCATTACCAAGCTGTACCAACCAGTACCAAGCAGTACCAACAGGTACCAATCAGTACCAACTGGTACCAAGCAGTACTAACCGGTACCAAGCAGTACCAACCGGTACCAAGCAGTGCCAATCGATACCAAGCAGTACCAATCGATACCAAGCAGTACCAATCGATACCAAGCAGTACCAACCAGTACTAACTCAGTACTGATAACTGTCTAATTGCCAATAATCTCTATGCCACATGGCGGTTAGCATTTAATCTCGTTATTCAAACCGCCTGTCGGTGCTCCGTTGGTGGGAGAGTCCTGGTTAGGGGGAAACCCCACTTGCCGACGGTAGGTCGGCGCCGGATCTCGCCATCAAACGGGGAAAGATCACCGCCATCTCCCGAGAAAAACATGCACTGCACTAACGGGCCCAATGACTAAAGCAGTTGACGCGCCCGGAAACACGAAAAAATCAATCAATCAATCAATCAAACCGCCTGTGTTGTGGTCACTTTGTCCATGACGCAAACTGGTGCTGCGCAAAACGAAAGAAAACAAAAAATCAGTGCACTGAAGTATCCCACCCATATCTTTCAAACACGGTTATACTTCGGTTTTTATAACATGGGGTGCGTGAGGACCTTCTTTTTACGAAGGAATATGACACTCCTTTTCGCGCCTTTCTCGGTAGTGTCGCTGGACGTGGCTTGATCTGCAGCACTGCTTGATATGGTCGCGATCTTGTCGTTGTGGATTTACTGCATGTAAAAGATCCTCAAGCCTAAGCGAAGCCTCAGAGCCAAATTCAAATGGCATGTTTCGTCGCCTGAGTAAAATCTTCTTTCTCCGCTAGATGGTGGAAGGGGCGTAGCAAAATATACAAGGTCAGATGGAAGAGTGGGCCTGATGGCCTGAGCCTCGCCACGTCAAATAAGGCATTAACCCTCAGAACTCGCGCTATGTTTTGCCACACAAGTATACGCGCAGCGTTCTTAGTACGTCAGGCCTATTTTGTTAGAAAAATGAACTCTGCAAGGCCTGAACAATGTTTGGATATAATCTGTGTTTAGTTTTATTTGAAACTAGCTGACCCGGCGAACTCTGTTCCGCCTTAACAGCCGGTCCCATCTTTTTCTCGCGTCGCACTCACTGTGAGAAACTGTACTATCCTTGTTGCACTGCGTACGTGCAAAACCGTGCGTTCTCACACAGGAACGCTGTCGAACGGGATAAACAGTATCCTATGTCCGTCTCCTGGCTCTAAGCTTCCTGCTCACCAAATCGGTACAGCCGTTCTTGGGTTATAAATAGTGTAACTAACACGACTATATATAGATATAACGGCGAACGAAAGGCGGCTATCATTATCGCCTTCTGTTATCAGTGCGGCGTTACAACAATGGGTTACAACAGGCAACAATGACCGCTAACATGCGAAATCACGCGAAAACGTGCGTGCAAAAACGTGCGTTCTCACACAGGAACGCTGTCGAACGGGATAAACAGTATCCTATGTCCGTCTCCTGGCTCTAAGCTTCCTGCTCACCAATTTTCAGCCAAATCTGTACAGCCGTTCTTGAGTTATAAATAGTGTCACTAACACGACTTTCTTTTATATATAGATGTATACTTATTACAATTTTAATAAAATAATACTAATAAATTTAGCTTATTAGTGTTTCGAACAATTTTTGTACATGATGACTTTAGAACAAGTTTATTGCTTGCAAATTTGTAGCAGCAGTTAGTAGTAAGTGTTATAGTAATTGTAGTAGAGAGTATTTTGCTCTCCCGCAAATGTGACAGTAATTTATAAATTTTGTTGTGGTAATTCTTGATTATCATGACTTTCGGTTTTTGTAAATTTGCTGACAAGCGGCATTTTAATCCACTTTATAACCTTGTCTTTGCCAAAGAAATCATCTCTATACTTTAAATAGCTGCTTGGATAATCACTAGCATAATGAAGCTCAGGACACGTGTCATGTTCACTCCCGGCTACTACTTCCTTCTCAGAATCACTTGCAGTATCGCAAATTTCGTCTTTTGACTATACCTCGTGTACTCACGTATCTGCTTTTCCGATAAACTATTCATCTCTATATTGTTCGTAATGTAAAACAAAATAAATTATTTTGATTACATCAATAAATAAAATAATTCCTGTGATTATCAAAAGAAAACGGAAACTCACATTGGTACCCGCGCGGTGTAGAAAGTACACCAACGGACACTTTCCAAGGAAATACAATTGTCTAACCACCGCAGTAAATCTTACGCAACCGAGTAATGAGGAGTAAGCAGCTGAATGCTATCTGAGCGGTTAGGTCAAATGTCAGAATGCGAGCTGATGTCACCTAGGGCGAGAACAGTTCCAGTGGCGTACAAAGTACGCCAGCTTGAGTAACTAAGGGGTCAAGAGAATTTTCTGATGAGATGTGAACAGGGCACAAGATAACACACGTAAACAGCGTCCCGGTTTCATCTCTGTATTGTTGCTAATGTAAAACAAAATGAATTAGTTTCATTACATCAATAAATAAAAAATTCTGTGATAATTAAAAGATAAAGAAAACTTGCATTGGTACCAGAGTGGCGTCGGAAGTGTGCCAACGAACACTTTCCAACGGAAAAACAATTGTCTAGCCACTGCTGTAAATCTTAGGCAACCGAGTATCGAGGAGGATGCAGCTGAATGCCTTGTGCGAGGTTAGGTCAAATGTGAGAACGCACGTTGACGTTACCTGACATCTAGGGTGATAAGAGTTCCAGAGGCGTACGAGGTGCTCCGGCGCAGAACACCTACCGGGTGGAGGTGGAAGGTGGAAGACGTTGTCCCCGGGGGAGCCCTGCGTGCTGAACTCCGGGCGGAAGCTGGCCAGCGGGATGGAGCCCACGGCACCGGCCGGCACTGCCGCCGCTGCCTGCAACATCACGCGCCTCAGCACTCGCGTAATTCGTTTGGACTGATGATTAGTGATAACGCGCGTCATCTTCCAGATCATTGGTCCCGTAATTGGTAGTTCGGATTATTGCGTGAGGTGACGGTGATCTTCCTATTGGATGATGAGATCCGGCACCGACTACAGGTTGGCTTGCGAGGTTTGCTGGTATTTACCAACAGTGTGGCACCGCTCAGCCAGAGACAGCTCTAAGCTCAGACCGGGCTCTCGGCATGTGTGGTAGTGTAGTGGTTGCGAGTTTGTGTATGTAAGTAAGGGGAATTTGCTGTTGTTGATCGGCGGAACGACGGAAAACTACCGAACAGAGCAGCCGGCCGCTACAATTCTCCTCCAGATAGCGATTGAATTCGACCTAGCTGACAAGCTTATTTTTCTTAACAGCCTTTTTTCTGTTAATTTTTATTCTCCTATCTTTGATTTGATATCTCAATTTCCATTGACCTTCTGAAATATGTTGACGGAAAAAATTGTCCTTTTAAAGATCCATTTTGGAAAAAAATCATATCTGTAACTCCAAACGTACGCGAGGCTCAGCTGCCAGCTGGGTGTGAATTACTCACGAGTATCGCTCCGACGTGTCGCCATGCTACGGCCTTCTTCAGGGCGAAATGTGCGGAGACGGTTAGCGCATGAGTTAAAATAGGGCAAGGTTCCCCCCACCCGTCGTCCGATTCTTTCGGCCCCGGTACGTCGATCCCCTTCCCCCCTCCGATCCCGACCGGACCGTCGGCCTCGGCATTGGTCGATCTCTCGACCAACCGGCTGTCGGTTGGAGGGCAACTTCGCTCTATAAATTCGTGCGCAGGGTCATCTCTGCGTATTTCGCCCTGAGGAAGGTCGCAGCAAGACGGCCGAAACGTTGGCCCCTGTGCCTAGAACGTGGCGTCTTCCAGATAGCCAAGTGGTTTCTGACTTCCGGCCGCACAAGACTACGCTCTCGTGTACCTCCAAAATTTAAATTGTTTTTAAAATCCCAGATTTTTGAGTCGAGCAAGATCTATCGAGGAATATTTGGGTAAAAAACCTACGAATATTTCAAAACAACACAAGTGTTGTTCACAGAAGGACGGACGAACACACGGACGGATAGACGGTCGGACAAACAGACAGACAGACGGACGGATGTTTTAAATGAAAAAACCTTTTTCGGTATCAGGTGACTCCAAAACGGGCATTTCTGTTCATATCTCGAAATCGATTTTTCGTAGCATTTCATAACTTCCTCTATACTTCGTATATTGCTCCATATAACGGAATACGTACTTATTACAAGTAAATATCCCTATCTTCGATTTTGTTATAGGAAGACGCTGAAAAACTGAAACTTTTATAATTTTAAAAATTTCACAGGTAACAGTGAAAATTGGAAGTAAAAGCTACTATATCATCTTAAAAAGTGTATTTCATTCTACGCTTACAAGAAATTTAAAGAAATATTGGGAAGCATTGTTGCAAAAATTTTGAAAATGACCCACGCACTTTATGTAAAGTACCCCCAAATTGTAAAAAATGTTTTTCAAAGTCGCAAAGCTTCGAGTGAATCCAGATCGACGGGGGAGTACTAGTTTGGAAAGAATCCTACACACTGTTTCGGCGCTAGTGTTGTTCACAGAGGACAGAAGACATAGATGGACTGACGTTTTGAAGAAAAAAAACACTTTTTCGGTTTCAGGGGACCACAAAACACGTATTTCCGTTTAAATTTCGAAATCGACTCTCCGTAGCATTACAAAAAATTCTCTCGAGAAAGCAAAAACCTCTGGTGAGTGATTGACGAAGAAGTGGTGGATGGAAATGAGAAAAAAAGCGGAAAAGAAGAGGTGAACTGGGAAGAAGGAGAGAAATTGGTTTTATTATGGACACAGCGTGTGGAATATTATTCTCCGAGAAGTTAATAAACATGATGTTCGTATTACTTTTTCTTGCTTTTAAAGTTGATTGTGTTACCTGCAACTGAGCAGCAACATGCTGTGCGTCGCTTTCGATTCTCGTCCACATTTCGTTTTCTTCGCCGGGCTGTAAAAGAATGTTAGTTACTTAGTTAATGCCTTATTTTACGTGGCGAGACTCGGGTCATCAGGCCCGCTCTTCCGTCTCACCACGCAAATTTCGCTACGCTCCTTTCACCACCTAGCGGAGAAAGGAGGTATTATCTTGGGCGACGAAACAGGCGGTACTCAATTTTGCTCAGAGGCTTCATTTAGGCTTGAGAATCTTTTACATGCAGTAAATCTACTACATGGGAAAGACAGCTTTACTTCCCCTCCGAAGGAAGGCGTACGAAGGATTTTTCGCCCTTAAAAATCCACGGCTTCGATCGGGTTTGAACCCGCACACTGGGGTACAACAGTCCGATACGCTAACCGTTATACCACCGAATACGCAAAACTGTACATATAAGGCAAAATTGGCAGCGTAAAGGGTACCCCAGGATAAGATGATAAAAAGTTCCCCTACACCAAATGTCATATGAGTAGTTATACCATATCTCTAACATAAAAATAAAATATTTGAAATGTTTCTTAGCCATCCCACCACCCACTACAGACAAAAACGTGTTTTTCAATTTTAATGTTTTTTGTCAACATAAAACTATTTTCTCTGATTGGAGAGATATGAAAAATAAGAAAATATTTTATACTATCAGAAAAATATTTTTGATATTTTCTCAGCGTTAAATTTAAACGCAAAAGTAGTTTTGAAAAAAATAAAAATAATTCTTATTGCGTCTTTGAACACAGGCTTGAAAAAAATCTCAATAGTTGCTCTCAAAACACAAATTGTTGTGAATTTATTAAAGATTTTTCGACTGTTGGGTTGGTGTTAAAAAATAAAAAAACATTGTTGCCATTTTCTCGCCTTTAAACCACATTGACTAATATACTTTGAAAATGATTCCAAAAGTTCTGTACATTGATTTTAGTGTTTATTATACATTTGTATACATTGCTGTATCAACTAGTAATATTATATAGGACTAGTAAGCTTTAAAAAATGATAATTTGTAAATACATTCTGAAGTCAAAATATTACTGGGTGCTACAACAATGTATGCAAATGTATAATAAACACTGAAATCAATGAACAGAACTTTTGGAATAATTTTCAAAGCATATTAGTCAATGTGATTTAAAGGCGAGAAAATGGCAAAAATGTTTTTTATTTTTTAACACCAGCCCAACAGTCGAAATATATATATATATATATATATATATATATATATATATATATATATATATTGTTTGAGTAGAACAGAAACACTTGTATTCATATTATAACTTTTATGTTTTTTTGTCAGCATGTTTGAAAACATCTTAATTTTTATTTAATTTCATGTGATCTCTCCACTCTTAACAAACCATCCATCTATTAATTGTTTCTTCTAAAAAAATATTTCTTGACGTATTTCAGAAAACAATCCGTCCGAACTTGAATTAAGTAATTACAAATTGACTATCTACTGTCAAATAAGCAAATAAAATGAATATAATTAATAAAATACGACATGCAATTAAAGGTTCTCTGGGCAAGGTATACGGCAGAGGAGCAGATCAAAGTGCACGAACGTTACATTTAGTTTAATTTAGTAAAGTTGAAGTTGAAGCAAATTTTTGATACATTTTAAACTTTTTTATGCATCTAAAAATGCCAAATCAAAGCACACGAAGTACATTCAAATGATAGAAAAAATTAATCAAGCAGTATCACGTCACAAAATTCTACAACTTCTGTAGCATATGACACAAGCTCATTTAAATTTATCTTCATGTTAATATGCTTTGACCTGTTGTTACCCAATTCTTGTGGGACTTACTAAATGAACATAGGCGAGAGCTTGTTGATTGATGACGTTGTCAGGAAGAAGCTGCATGGACTCAGCAGACCACCTCGTCCCACCAGGGCTGCAACATTTCGAAACAGGAATCTTTGCCAGAGCATGAAAACCAAAACTGTGAATCATAGTTTGTGTGAGAACATAACTACACTGCAAGACGCCACTTTAAACGCAAAATAAATACTAAAAAGAAGGGAAAAAAATTTTCCTTCAAGCAGAGTGAATTAAAACCCAAGGGGGATGATTGAGAGACGAAGATCCAACTGACCAGGAGAGGTCAGCAGCATGAGTGATAAAAGTCTGAATCTTTAGGGAATTATTTAGATACAAGCGTAGTCATTTTTCGAAAGTTAAAACATATACATTTTGAGTAGTTTTTACAAATGACAATCAGATGTACCGCAAAATAATATTTGCAAGCTGAAACATTAACTATAGTTCACCACTATAGTTCAAATCTAGTTCACTCTAACTTAGATTACTTGATTAAAATTTAGTCAATTTTCAGTTTAAATTGAAATGTGATAAAAGTAACTTATCCTGGATCATTGAAATTCGGAATTTATGCCGTGACTTATTTCGATGACTTTATATATTCCCGTCTACTTTTCGATATGATACGCATCAATTCTTAATACATCTTAAAATTTATTTATTTATTTACTAGCAGAACCCGGCATATATTGTTCTACCCTTCTCCCTCATTCTCCTTCCCTCTCCCTTTCTGCCACCCTCTCCCTCTCCCTCTCACTCCATCTCTCTCTCTCCATCTCTCCCTCTCTCCGTCTCTCTCTCTCCATCTCTCCCTCTCTCCGTCTCTCCCTCTCTCTGGAGAGACCATTTCTCTCCCCGTCTCACTCAATCTCTCTCTCCGTCTCTCCTCGTTCTCTCCATCTCGCTCTCTCTCTCTCCGACTCGCTCTCACTCCATCTCGCTCTCTCTCTCTCTCTCTCCGTTAAGATGCCATTACAGCTTGATCATATTCCTGCATTGACGTGGACTGCCTACGTACGAAGAAGACAAAATAGCTTTGGAACGTTGGTTGTATTTTTTCTCTGAGTTTTCTTTTGTTAATAAACAATGTTAATGAGAACAGGTAATGTTTTACATGTGACTGCTGTGCCAGTTACTAGTGTTCTGTCTGATTCACTCCATCAATTTGCATATTATGAGCTTTTTAAAAATACTTCTGTGATATTTGAAAAATGTTCTTTCATACAAACATTGTCCTGACAATAACGAAGACAAAAAGAAGAATTATACAATTTGATGCACTTGTTCAGCCGTTATGCACGTACATATATTACGGTGATTCGTTTTTATTTATATAGATTGATTTATTTATGTAGATTTTTTATTAATATATATTTATATATTTATTTATTTATTTATTTATTTATTTATTTATTTATTTATTTATTTATTTATTTATTTATTTATTTATTTATTTATTTATTTATTTATTTATTTATTTATTTATTTATCTATTTATTTATTTATTTATTTATTTATTTATTTATTTATTTATTTATTTATTTATTTATTTATTTATTTATTTATTTATTTATTTATTTATTTATTTACCTCTGTTGGAGCGGGGGCGAGGGGAAGGCGTGGAGGGGCAGCAGCGGCGCCGTGGCTGCCAGCGTGGGCGACGGGCCCCACTGCGGGGGAGAGGCCATCGGGTACACGAGGCCTGTCGACACAGCGGGCAACTGGGCTTTTCGACATGGAAACATTCACATTAAATAGAATCAAGTTCAAGTTACTCGTACATTCTACCGGCTGATGTAACTCGGCACGACGCCTACTATCACTGCTGCATTACTAACGTTTGGAACGGAATTCTAGCGGCTGCCTGTTCTCATCGGTATTTTCCAGTGCATTTTCCAATCAACTCACGCGAATACTGAAGCAGTGCTCTAAGAAACTGACCATGAACCGATTTTTCCTTTTTTCCACTTGTCTTATCCTCACCCCTTACTTACACACACTTTCACTAACATGTACTACTCTAATACACACTTCGGCAGACCAGTTCGCCCTTCAGGCTGGGGCGATATCCCGCTGGTGGGAGAAACCTAATTGGAGAAAACCCGCATGTCGTGGGGTAGGTCCGCGCCGGATCTTGCTATTTAGTGAGAAATTATCACTACCACTTTTCTACACCACATTTACGGTACTAATGACTTCAGCAGTCGCTCGCAATTCGGCGAATGGTGAATGGATCGAGTCGCCTTTAAACGAGGTCTGAGCCGCGGTTTCTTCCAGTCCCAGTTTGAAACTGTCTTTTCGCACGATAAGGCGCGGTTTAGACGAACTTTCGTCAGGGAGAATCCCACTAAACGACTTGTACGTTGGCGCCGGATCTCATCATCCAAGGTAAGAGCTCCTTCTCGAACAAAAACACACACCACTTACGAAACTAATGATCTTAGCAGTTGACGCGTCTGGAAACACGAACTATTCAATCAGTGAAATAAGCCCAGTGATGATGTTCCTTCCTCTGCAGTATCTCCATGGGTGTGGCCCACCACTCTACACAATTGTTCATAGTACCGCAGTGATTTCCCGTCGGGATCGGGGACCGGGAGCGGTGGTTCGGTAGTCAACCGATGTCACTGCAGTGCCTCTGACCGGGAGGTCCTAGGTTCGAGATTCGACGGCGGCAGGATTTTCGTCACTAGCTTCTCAGCCAGGTCGAATTCAGTCGCTGTCTGGAGGAGAATTCTAGCGGCCAGCTGCTCTGATCGGTAGTTTTCCGTGCTTTCTCCGATCAACACCAGGCGAATGCCGGAGCAGTACCCTAAAAACGGACCGCGCCACCACACATGCCGGGAGACCGGAGCGGTCTAAGAACTTGTCCTCGCAGGGACTGTGTCCCGCTGGTTGGAGATATGTGTTTGAGGAAAACCCCGTTAGTCGACGGTAGGTTGGCGCCGGATCTGGCCATCCAACGGGAGAAGACCACCATCACCACCTCGCGAGCAAAAGCACGCACATACGAGGCTAATGACCATAGTAGTGGACGCGCCGGGAATCACTAACAATCAATTAATCACCCATCGGACTGGGCGCCTGTGGCTTTTCGGGTTCATCCGCACCGCACTGGAGGGCGTACCTCTGGGGTAGGACATGGAGGAGGGCGTGCGCGGCCGCCCCGTGGGCGTGCGCGGCTGGCGCGCGCGCGGGGTGGTGGGCGGGGTGGCCGTGCGGCCGGTGGGGACGGGGATCCTGGACGGCGTGACGCTGCGCGGGGCTGCCGCCGCCAGAGGACTCCCGGCACTCGCCCCGCGGCACGTCGAAGGCTGCAACCGACCACAATTAACTCCTCGCCGATTAAGTTTTGCCTTTTGTACTTTCTCGTATACGTACGTATATACGGGAGCATAGAGAGAATTATGCAATGCTGCGGAAAATCGATTTCAAGATTTCAACGGAAATACACGTTTTGGGTTCCCCTGACACCGAAAAAGTGTTTTTTTTCCAAAACGTTTGTCCATCCGTCCGCCTGTCCGTCCTTCTGTCGTGCATCTGTGAACACTGCTAGCGTCTAAATCACGCGTACGACCTTTTCCAAATTGAATAAACCCCTGTCCTTCTAGCTCTAGTTATTGTCTTCGATAATGAACTCGATATACACTGCATAACTTACCTGGATCGAAAGAATCTTGGTTGTGAGGGATATACGAAAACAGTTGAACCGACCAGTTAGTACCGTTTGTTTGTTTTTATTTGTTTATTTAAGGTCGCATTAAGTTCGAGGTCATTAGTGACCACATTATTGAATTTAATGTTAGGGTTTCTGAGAGAATAGTCAGTTGTCAAGAGGATGCCAGGTAGCATGTTTGCGTACGCGCCTCTTACCAGGCGCTGCTGCCTCACTACCCAGCGGCCAGCACTGAGAATTAAAATATTTAGAATTTTTATTTGCATTTTAAATAATTTGGAAGATTATTCACTTAAATTTATACCATTTGTTATGAGTATGTGGTGAAATTTGATAACCAAAAACATGGCAGAGAATGGTCAATAAAATGCTTTTAAAATGTTATAGAAAAGCCCTAAACGAGAAGAAAAATTTCCACAAAAAATTTGATCAAAACCTCTTCAGTTGAACAACTCAAGATGTTGGACGTCTTACTGATGTAATTGAGGCTTTTGAAGATTCAAGTGAACTCAGCTTGCTAACTTTTGGTTTGGATTGTTCGTTATATCAATAGCCGTCACAGAAACCTTTGAACACATACTCACAATGTATGACATTTTTAAATGTTTGAGCTAAGAATTCGAATAGGCTACTTAGGAATTATGTGAAGAGTATTTGTTGTCTATATTATTTGAAGCAAGTTCCATTAAAATTATAATTAAATTTATGAAATCAGCGAAACTATCTAAAAATGACAGAATAAGTCAAAAAAGGTCTTATTAGTCGAAATCGGCGAAATCTTCTAACATGACCCCTCGTGGCTAGGTGAAGACTAACGGCAATAATAAACTATTTCTAGAATGTGTTACGTAAACATCCCTTTTCCAGATGAACTACTCAACGAATCTCAGTAAATAAGGTGTTGGTTTAAAGCTGGAAGTCCCCGATTCCCTTCCCGTTGAAAATACATGATTGCGCATGCTACATTAATATTAATAATATATAAATTGCTTATGAAATGTCTATATCAACACAATCAGGCGGAGACGTAAGTAACGAGTTCTGAAGGCACAATGAAAGCAAAGTCGCAGGGCATTTTTTCTCTACAATGTTAGATTGTGCAGTTCAGTGCAATTCGAAGTCGCGTTTGCGTTTTTCAATACGTGTTTCCATTACACTTCTGAATTGGGACGATATGTTTCCGATGATAGATCTGGTGATTTTATTGAACACGGCAGGGTAAGGCGAGCAGGAGAGGAGTCAGGCAAAATAGCACAGGGCGAGCAGTGTGGAAAGGAGCAGAGTGGATATTGGTCGGTTCCACGTAAGTTCGGACAAGCCAAACTACGTAGAATTTATTTCTTTTCTTCTCTGAATAGATAAATATGAGTAAATGCTCGGCTAAGTAAAATTTAATTCGATTTAAACTCTTTTAATCGCACTATACTTGGGTTTTTCTAACGAGGCATCTGAGGGTACTATCTCCAAGATGGAAAATGACACAGCATTTTGCAACTTTCTGGGTAGTGCCGCTAGAGTCGTTTGATCTGCAGCACTGATTGACACGGCCGCGATCTTCTGACATCTTGCGGCAGAACCAAGATAGAAACAAAACGTCTTGCCATATTTCATCTTGGAGATACTACCCTCAGATACCACGTTAGAAAAAACCAAAGATAGTGCCACTATATTGCGGCTTTAGCAGAACTGCCTCTCAAGGCCCGTCACCAGTGTGGCAATTTGACACGGCTTTTCGCATCTTTCTCGGTCATGCCGCTAGGGTCGCTTCATCTGCAACACTTCTTGATACGGTCGTGATTATGCGACACCTAGCAGCACGGCAAAGAAAGTCGCGAAAAACCATGCCATAATGCCACCGTGGTGACAGGCCTTGAGTGACCTTGAGAGACCTAAACGACGCAGTGTAACTAGCGATGGTAAATTTTACCAAAACATCGATACATCGATGTTTCAATACGTTGCTAAAGGGTTTTCGATGTCGATGAAAACATCGACGAAAAAAACATCGATGTTTGAATTATAGACCAATAAACATGCTATTTTCCTATCCATTTTTAGTTACAGGACGTAAAAGAGATATATTTTATTGTTTGGTTACCATCATGTTAGAAGTATGTTAATAAAAATTATTATCGAATGTAGAGAATAAAATTAACAATAAAAAACGTCGTGTTTCGGTACTTTCCCCTTTAGTCACTTCCATTCATACACCATCGAAGTAAAGCCACCTAAAATTCTCTCAGATTGCACAGACGAAATGTGCAGCGTGATAAAGAGTATGACTCAAAACAACGATATTGCTGTGGATTAGTCTACAACGTGCCTAAAACCCTTTATTTTAAAAACATAAATTAAAAATTAAAAAAAAAAATATCCATGGTTTTGCAAAGAGATATCGATGTGAAGAAAACATCGAAAGAAAAATATCCATGTTAATATATCAATGGAAAACATCGATGTTTCAATAACGTCGATGTTTTTTTGCCATTCCTAAGTATAACACCCCGCTCCGTTCCATTCCGTAACATTCGCTCCATTCGAGGTTTCGCAAGCTCGCCACCGTATCAAGCAATGCTGCAGATGAAGCGACTCTAGCGGCAGGACCGAGAAAGAAGACGCAAAAACCGTGTCATAATGCCATCGTGGTGACAGGCCTTGAGTGCCCTTGAGAGGCAACTCTGTAAAAACCGCAGTATAGTGGCGCTATCTTTGTGTTTTTCTAACGTGGCATCTGAGGGTAGTATCTCCAAGATAGAATTTGGAACGACTTTTTGCGTCTTATAACTAGAGTCCGGAAAAATATGTAGTATGAAACATCAAAATATGTACATAATACGTAATGAAAACAATAAGAATATGTAAAAAATATGTAATATCAGATATAATATGTAATATTGAAATACACAAATTATAAAACACATTTACATAATACAAAATTACATTTATTAAAAATTTCCTAAACAAATTTTAAAAATAATGCAAATGTTTTTAAAATCATTGAGTAGTAAAAGCTTCAACTATTTTTTATGCAGAACCGAAGTTTGGCAGTCAGATTAGGCGCAATAGAAGCCATCGTACAAACTGGCGATATCTACGACCAGTAAACAATCACTGCAGCGTGCAGCGCAATTAGGTCGGCGATCGCAGATGTTTCTCGGAAATTAAGGTTAAAAGTCATGAAACGCGATGTCAGTGATACTTTCCACACCTAACGACGAAAATGATCTCAGTCGCTGACGCGTACTTCCCGCTTACAGAGAACTGAAGCAGGACTGACAACATCTACCGCGTCTTCACGTAACATAACTCAAGTTGGCAGCACGCAGTGATAATGTAGGGAAAAGTGCCAATTAAGAAAAATTATAAAACAATACGTAATAAAATTGAAGTCAATTGATAGAATAATAAAAATATTTTGTGAAAATAGCAAAATATGTAATATATCACTAAATATGTCAAAGATGTAATATATCACTAAATATGTAAAAAAATATGTAACGAAAAAATGAGATATTGTGCTTAGACGGCGACGATTCACCAAGATTATAATTTTGAGAAAATAAAGTAGAAAGACCAGAAATATGCAATTACATAAAAATCCGGTCTCTACTTATAACCGCAGTTTCCGTTGCTCACCGTGGTGGGATAGGCGCCGGGCGTGGCAGGCGCGGCCGGGTCGTGGCGGGGCCGGCCGCTGGGCGTGGCGGCGCCCGCGGGCACGGGGATGCGCGAGGGCGAGGCCGGGGGCGTGGCGGGCGGCGTCACGGCGCGCTGCGGGGGCGGTGTCCCCGCCCGCCCTGGCGTCATCGCTCCCGCCTGCAACACAACTTTCCGTGTGTAGGGACGGCAAAAAAACAACAACATCGTTTTTAAAACATCCATGCTATTTTAGAGCAGAAACATTGATTTTATAGCATCCATGTTTTGCTTTCGATGTTTTCTTCAGATCTATATATTTGTCCAGAAACATCGATGTTTACGAACAATCTCATGATGTAAATAAAATTTCTAGTATCTATTTTTTGTGGATTGCTCGCAATCAACAGTCTGTCGCAATCAACACACTGTCCCAGTTGTTAATTCCCAGGCGGCACGAAACCGTTTGCTATTCGCATTGCTCTTTACAGTGTTGCTTTCAGTTCCGCTTGCAGTTCTGCTTGCAGCTTGCAGTTCTGCTTTTTCCAGTGTTGTTACCTTTATTGATTATTTCGTACGTGGTAATATCGTTCAATTGCAATTTGAACGTGGTCTACATTGAACGTTGATTAAAAAATGAAGATGAGAATAAAATTTAAGAGCGAATATACTTCAAACTAATATTAACGTGTTACGTATCACATTAACAAGGGCATTTTACTTCGAAACGTTTCATCATATTTAAAACTTCGAAACTGTAAACATCGATGTTTTCATCGACATCGAAAACCTTTTGGCAAAGTATCGAAGTGTCGATGTATCGATGTTTTGCTAAAATTTGCCACCACTTTCCGTGTGCACGGCGCTGAAACGAGGCGAACATTTCATACTCGTTAGTTTCTAAGTGTTTCCAGCTCCGCCAACTACTGTTATTTATTACGTAAGTGTAGTGCATGTTATAATCTGAACGTTGAAGGTGTTTCGTCTCCATCGGAAAGTGAGTTCTGGCGCCCATGTGCTCGTTGGCTTGCGAGTTACTCTCTTCCTACAGTCGACTCCGGTTATAGTGAACTCAGATAAAGTGAATCCATGGTTATAGTGAACTTCAGTGACGGGTCCCGCTTCACTTACATTACAAATAAACATAAAAAGATTCTGTTACAATGAACCTGAAACTCGGCTATAGTGAACGTAGGAAATAAGTCCTTGAAATCAATTATACGAGTATCTCGCATGTTGTTAGGCGAGTAGAAGGGCCTTAAAAGACTGGCACGGTGTTCCAAACAGTGCAAGAGGCATTGAAATTCCGATACCTAGAAGCAGAGGACAATACAGAATCAAGTATCAAGGACAATACAGAATCAAGAGGACAATACAGAATCAAAACTCAAGAAAGCGTGCGCAGATGATTTTCTCCCCCATACGTCACATACAGTTTTTGACTGTTTTTTACTAAATAAATAAATAAATAAATAAAAGTATGGAAAGAGAACGAACTCTGGAGAAGGATTTAGAGAAATTACTAAAAAAAGTACGAAGCAAAGAATAGAAAATAATTGATTTTTTAAGGGCAAATAAAGATATTGAAATTTTCAGATCGTGCGGTCCATGTATTTTGCTGTATCGCTATGTAAGTAAAATCAATCGTTATGGAGAAATTCTTTTTAATTTTAACATCATCTGATTTAGAGAACGTCGGATATAGTGAACCAACAATGTTACTCCCAAGAAGTTCACTTTAACCGGGGTCAACTGTACCTCCCGCAGCACCAGCCGGGACAAGCTCTTAAGTTGCCGGTTGGTTTTCCGATATGTCTGGTAGTGTAGTTCATGTCAATGTGTGTGTGTGAAAGAAAGGGTGAGCAAGGATGAGAAAGGACAGATCTCAACTTGTCCTTAGCTGGTTTTTTAAGGTACTATTTCGGCATTATTGATATCGATAAAAAACACTGAAAACTACCGATCAGATTAGCTAGAAGTGTCCTTCTGTGACCTTTAATTCCACCCATTTACATAGCTAATGTCGAATATGCTGCTGTCCTTGAAGTCTTTGATCTTCCAATCAGTGTTTCCGTTTATTCAGCAGGGTCTCTACTGATCTATCGCTCTCAGAGAAAGTAGGGTTCTGCATGTATGTAAAGTGAGACCTGCTGAAACGGGCCACGTCGGTAAAGTGATCAACTCCATTCCGGCCATTTTTTCTAAATACGTTTTCCATATGCCGCGTGTCTTTTAAGGTCCGTCATGTGAAGGTTATCCGTTCTTTAAGGTGTCATCCCGCCTGGATGTTGGCTCCCAAGCCATAGCTCCGCCTTCTCAGCTAGTGTCGGACCAAACCGTTTGTATACGGCGATCTGTTTTTGTGCGGTAAAGCTTCTCTTACATGGTGTAACAATCGGTATGAAGGTCCTCGTGCTACATAGAAATGCAAATTTGGAATTTTCCAAGCACTTCGATGACTACCCGGTCTCAGTCGGCGGGGAAGCGACCATAAATGCGAAAGGATAAAGATGATACAGAGGGCACAAAGATGATTTCCAAGGCTTCACTCATGGTTTCTGAAAATTTCACATACGTAGTAATACTATGTTTTACATAAGGTAAGTCAAAAAAATCTGTATCTATACGATCCATTTGATTTATCATATTTGAAGGTTCACGTAACGCCACAGAAACGTTCATTTATACTATAAAAGTGAATTCAATGTCATGTAACCGACATCGATACCACAAAAAGTAGCATACGAATCGATAAGAAAGTTTTTACAGGCTCTTATTCAGGATTTTTGCAGTGTCCTTACATAGTTTGGTGAATATTATCACAACACATAAAGATAAAATAAATAATTTAAATAATATGTTGGTAGAAGCACCTCGATCACTTTTCGCCTCTCGTTAAGAGCGCGTGGTTCCTAATATATTCCACCAGACACCAGCGCTTGTTCAACGGAACTGGTACCTACTTGATTCGTTAGAGGCCAGTAGCAAGGCGTAAAAAAAATCTGATAGAAATGTCCTATAAAGTAGAATGAAAGAAATTTATAGTATTTTATTAAAATTTGAACCAATTATGTTACAAATAATGATCTTAAACCTCGAGGTTTATATAAAATTGATCTTTTCTCTCTTTTGCAATAATTGAATATGAAGCAACCCCGAGAAACGCCGGGTATTTTGCTAGTGTCGCGTGTTGCGTTCATTCTGAGGGACAACATATGAAGTTGCCATCTCACCCGTTCATCACCCGTGGAGTGGCCCAGCCTCCGCATCACCTCCCGCTCTGCCATCTCAGCCGTTTGCTGCACCACTTCGAGAGCTTTCTTCTTCACAATCTGCCGGACGAGGTCCTCATCGACCTCCTATCAAAGTCATTGTGCCATGAATGTACGTTGGTAATGTGAAGTGATTCAACAAAAAGGCCAATACCGATTATACGAATGTAGAACTAAGCGGCTGAACTTCATTATTTCACTTTTGTTTTCGGATTACGTCAAAACGGGATTTTGAAATTTGAGGATTGTATGTCTCAAATGTGGTTAATGTGCTAATACGGTTAAGAACAATTTTCCATGTACTGTTTATTACCTATTGTGGCGTCCTGGAGAAAAACACACAGACATTTACAAGTATGTACAAGTTTATTTACACGTATGTACAATAGCTAAATTCTGCTCCGAAACTACACACTTTTGAGTATTTCCCTGTGGATACCCCACGTAGCTACGGAGGCCCCGCCTCCCCTGACGCTTCTCCCGCGCCACTACCGTGACCTCGTCACCCGTGCAAGAGGCACGACACGCTCCAGCCTGGGCGTAAAGTTTTGCGCATCGCGCGAGGTTTCCAAAACAAAAACCCCCGTGTGAGTTCGTCGGCTCGATTTTATACCTAGAGTGTAGCCGTCACGTGACCGTCCTTGGTGTAGGAGGGAGGTTCGCGTTTACCACGTGACCCTCCAAGTCAAGCTGGCATCCGCTTGGTCCTTAAATATATCCCAACGCCGTGACACCAAGGCTATTCAACCCGCAGGTATGCGATACTTCCGCTCCTCTTCCCACCCACGGCCGCCAACGTGACGCTACACTATATATTGTAACATGTATCTTCACATTTTGATCTGCAGCTCTTTGAAAGTGTTTCGTTTGACAGTCATGCAATCACATTGTCAGTTGTCGTTAATAAGTGGCTAGTGTCATTAGTGTACTGTTTTCATTAATTTTCAGAAACAAGGGATGTGCAGCATACTTTTGACATTTCTAGTGATTTTTTTAAAAATAAGTTTCATCTTTGTCAGAAAGTACGTTCACGTATTTCGAGAAATTGACCATTTTTGTTGGAAATAAAAAAACGTAATTTCTCTATAAAGTTTGAATATTGATTCATGCACACTCTACAGTACTACGTAACTAATCTCAAGGCAAGACTAGTTGGCCTGGCCGCACTATTGTTGGAAGGGAAATATAATAAGAATATCGTAGGCAATACCAAAGGGTGTGCTAATTAAGAAGGATGACATTCACAATACATGTTATTTATTGAGCCATTGAATTCGTAACTACAAAACAATGCCTTGGCAACTGTCAATGCCACCTGCAGTATAAACATTTTAAGAATGTTAAAAATGAACATTCTGCCAGCATAAGAAAATCGAAGTCTTCTCCCCACTTTTATCAATCCATCTTGTTTATCGATAAGTAAGCTGAGAGATTTTAATGAAATTCTTTTGGGGAGTTGCACTTTGTTCTTCAAGTAATGTCTTATGTGCTGGAAAGTCTCTTGCTGCATTAATTTGATCGCTTTATTTTCGGCCTCTCGAATCTCATTTAGAGTTATTGAATCAATTGTCAACATTTTTAGAATTACAATTACGGATAAATCTTTGCCAAATTTCCACTGCATGACACAACTTAAAAATGACGAGAATCTATTTAAAAGGCTTTCTGTACAGATAACAATCAATGTCACTGTTTGTCTTCAGTTCAGGTAACTCGGTCTCTGTATCTTTCGAGTATTCTGGAAGTGGATTAGGTGTGCTGAGCCATGGAGGTCCCTTCCACCAAAGCCTTTTGTTTTGAAGCTCCGCTGCTGCCTCTACGGAGAATATCCGCAGGATTTTCCTCCGATGAAACATGTTTCCACACAGGATGTTCTGTCATTTCTCTAATCTTTGCTACCCGATTTTCTGCAAGCGTCTTCAGCAATCTTGGCTCGGTATTAATCCAACCCAAGACTATAGTGCTGTCACTCCATAGTCTCACTAGTTTTATTTAATCTCCTAAAGCTTCTTCTAATTTCTTTAGGAGTTTTGCTAGTAGAAGAGTTGCCTTCAATTCAAGCCTCGGCAATGAGACAGTCTTCAGCGGTGCTACTTTTGCCCTTGCACAAATCAGATTGGATATGTAAACACCTTGATATGTTCTATTGACTGCATTAAAACAAGCACCTAAAGCATTTTCGGAAGCATCACTAAATCCAAATAAGTTGAAAGTGTTTAACATATTTTCAGGATTCTCATTCCTCGGTATGCAGATGTTAAGTTGCTCTAGAGACGAATAGTAATCAATCCAACTATTCAAATATTTTGGTGGTAATAACTGATCACATTCCATCTTGTCTGCTCACAATAATTGCATGAAGGTCTTGCCCTTGATTAATACAGGACTGACAAGACCAAGAGGATCATATACCTATGCAATCGTCTCTTTATTCTTTGGGTTATGCGTTGGCAGTTTCATCGGAAACTGGAGACAGTTGTGTTGAATTCCAAAGAAATCCTAGAGTGTTACCAGCTTCCTCATCTAAAAGCAATAAAGATGTTGTACCTGAAAATCTTACATTTTGTAAAATTCTCCTGTCGTTGGATCTCCACTTGCTTAACAGTATCCCTCCCTTCTGTAAAATGGTTTGTAATTGTTGTTGGAGGCAAATTACATCTTCTGTCGTACTTACACCAATCATCCTTATAAAAATCTTCACGGATAATGTTCGCTGCAGTTGGAAATTCCTTTTCATGTATATTAGCCAGTTCATTCAAACACCTCATGGCGTGATAAGGCGCAGATCCTGTGCCATAAGTCACTGTATTTGATTGATGAACCTTAAAATCTTATTTAGGCTCTTCTTGCCACAAAATATGCTGATATTTTCTATCTTCAGGATGTATGAGAATTTATATAAATATTTTCTCTACGTCAGCTGTTATGACATTTTTGTGACTGCGAAATCTAAAAATGATATGAAGATGATCTCTTTGTAAATTAGGTCCTGTCACAAATTTATCGTTTAGAGAAGTGTCATTTGACGTTTTTGCCGAGGCGTCAAATACAATTCTGATTTTCGAGGTTTTGCTCTCTGGGCGTTATACAGCTTGATGGGGGTATAAAATTTGAATTTGCATATACTTGGTTTTTCTCTTCATCAACTTAAGTCATGTGTCCGAGCTTTCGATACCCATAAAATCTATGTAAGCTTTTTTAAGCTCTGGTTGTCTAGAAAGCCTTCGTAACAATGATTCTAGTCTTTTTATTGCGTTTTATTTCGAATTACCAAGAGTAACTTCTTGTCTGATTGGTAAGCGAACAACAAATCTACCTGTTCCATATCTTTAGAGAAAGAAAAAGAAGACAAAAATGCGAGGAACAATTTGCTAATACGGCTTAAAAGCCGTATTAGCAAATTGTTCCTCGCATTTTTTTCTTCTTTTGTAAAGCACTAAATTTCTGGAAGTGTTTCATGAATACAAAATCTTTCTATTTGTTGAAATAACTCTTCGTTAGAAACAGTCAAGCACGTAGTAGAGGATTCTCTCGTGATTTAATTAACTTCACTTCCAATGATTCATCTTAAGCATGTGTTTTGTTGACCACTGCTAGAATTTCTGATATTACCAATTATTATTTTCCAAACAAGTCCAGCAGCAATTAATAAAGCAATATTTCCAGGCTTATTAAATGTGGGATCTGCTAAATGAACGCCTTTTGGAATTGTAATTTGCTTCATATCTATTTCCAGTTGAGGCAACTTCTCTGTGATAGACGGTAGAATTAAAAATTCTGCATATGTTTTGAACTCATTATTCAATGAAATAAGTTTTACAGGAGTGATTCTTCTCGATTTTCTTTTGGCATTATCAACTTCTACTATTTGCATACCCGCTTCACAACCATCTTCTGCTAATTTCTTGCTCAAATCTTCAGTCATAAAATATGACTAGGATCCTGGATCTAATAACCTTATTTTTCCATGTACGTTTTAATGTAAACCAAGCCAGTCGATAGTAAAATCTGTGATGTTTTTCCTTTTGCTAAGTTCACACTGTCTGAAATGGGTATATGTTGACAATCAAGGCAATGATTTACTCCCAACTTCTCTTCATTCTTTACTGTCACTTTGCTTTCTTCTTGATGGAGCAATGTGTTGTGAGAGCGACCGCTTTTTTACATTTAGATCCCTTGCAATGTTTTGATATATGTCCTAACTTTAAAGCAATTAAGACAATGTCCTTTATCTTTGAGAATTTTCTTTCTTTCTTGTATGGATTGTTTTAATAACATTTCATATTTAAACATAGGAGTGTTTCTTCGACACACCTTACAAATACCTTGATTTGTTGCCATAATAACTCGATTTCCTTGTTTTTTATCTTTCCAATTTGTCTTTAAGTTCATTGATGTGTTTCTGTTTAATTGCAACAACATATATGCTTGTGAGCGTTCAATTAAAAACTTTAAAAATTGATCTAAAGTTGGCATATTTTCTGGTTTACATCCTTTTTATTGTTTCTTGCCAATATTTTTGTTCCACATAACACAAATTCATCCTTTCTAGATGAATAATTAAAGTGTCCCAAAGTTGAGTCGGTTGTTTCATAGCTTTCAGCGAAGAAATAAGAGTCTGGATATGAAAATGCAGCTGTCTTAAAGAGTCTGATTCCTTTTCTTTAAATATGGTAGGGCCTTCAACAAATCTTCCAAGTATGCCTCAATAATCATAATTTGGTTATCATATTTTGTACCAACAGATTCCATGCGCTTGTATAAGTTTCCTCGGAAATCTGGAATCCTTAGATTACCTTCAAAGTTTCACCTTGAAGAACTCCAATCAAATACTGTTGTTTTTGAACATTTGTAATCGAATATCTGTGTGAATTGTAGCTTCGAAGCTGTTTTTGAAAAAAATCCATTTTAAAAAGTCTCCATTAAATTCCGATAATTTTATTTTTGGTAATCTCTGCATTTTCATATAAATTTTGTCAGAAAATGCTTGATAATTAATATCACATACCTCTTCAGTCAGTGTCTGTTTGCCTTCTGCAGCATCAACGATTTCTTGTAATGTAGCTACTGTCTCAAAATAAGACGACTCGAAGAGTTCTCTTTCCTTTTCACACTCCTCAATAAACATTTCTTCATCACCTGCTATCTCTGATTGTTTGATTTCTTCTTGCTTGTTTTGAAATTTTGCCAAGTCTCTTCACATATTTTTTAATTTAACTTTTGCTTGGGACCTTTAACCTTTGCTTTTAGTTGTGTCTTTATTAATGCTATTTTTCACTCTAGTTAATGTTCCTTTGACTGAAGCTCTTGATAATTTTAATTTATTTAATAACGACATATTTGAGGTTACTTAAATACTTGCTATCTAATTGCTTGAATAACTCTGACTTTGAAATTAATAATTCCCACCCTACCTAATGATATAAAAAAAAGAAAATTGAAAGTTTAAATGGAGCGACTCACTAACCTGTTATATGCTTGGCGCTAACGTGGTCGATAACTCTTGATTTATGATGATTTTCCTATTTTCTTTGAAATTACGTGCGATTTGCACACGAACGCGTTTCTCCGATTCGGTTGGAAATTATTGAATTCTGTTTGTAATCACTATCTGGTTGTGTGCTTATATCTCAGGTTGCTGAGATTCGAGCCCCACGTTGGGCGCCAATGTTATTTAATAAGACTGACATTCACAAAATAGGTCGTTTATTGAGCCATTGAGTTCGTAACTTCAAAACAATGTCTTGGCAACTGTCAATCCCACCTGTAGTACAAACATTCTAAGAATGTTATAAATAAACGGGGTGGTTGCTTAAAAACGTAGACTCCATAATCAGTGTAATATTTGAACTGTTTTCGTTAGATTTTCACTTAATTCAATTCGATTTTCAATTTATTTTCACGATCTCACATGGCAAATGAATCTCTAAACTAATAGTGCTACAATAGCCCACACTTTCCCGAGTTATTTTTTATTGCTCTTCAATATTATATTACATGAGTTCGCAAAAATATTTCGACCGGTAAAATGTTCTTCTCCACGCTGAGATTCAAATTCAGGATCTTAGAGCCAGCACGCCATTCACATTACCCTTGTATCAACAGCTTCATTGCAAAACCAAACTTTCTCGATGCTTTTAAAAAAGTTAAACATTTGCATTTGCAATTTTCAAATAGTCTCTTTCTTGTTATTACAAGATCTAGTTTTAAAGAATCAAGGAAAAACTTTACAATCATTAATGTATTTTTTCAATGTAAATTTGTGTCTGCAATTCTCGAAAATACAGAGAGATTGACGATAATGGATTCTCCCCCATTTATAAGCCTTCTTTCCTCTATCCGCAAAAAGAATTTAAAACATTGGAACGATTTTTGAGTTGTGCCGCACCTCATGCCGTACCAATGCTTTAGCCGAAACTTTGTTAGATAACAGTTAAGAAATAAGAAGTCTTAAAAATTCAAGCCTCTGGATTTGCCTCACAGATTTTAAACGTATTAATGTAGAGATTTTAATGAGAATCTTCTTCAATTAATTTTAATTATGTAAGCAAATTTACTTGTATATCACATGTATGAGCATATTGTAAATAAACATTATAAAACTTTCGTTGGCAAAATGTGATGACCTTCGACCCTTCTACATGCTCTAGAAGTTTGTAACATTCATTCCGAGATACCCTGCAGATAATTAATTTCCGGTTATTCTCCCTGCATTCCCATATTGGCTACTTTTTCTCCGCAGCAACCTAGCCTCACACGTCACCAGCACACACACTGAGCAAGAATATACTACATAGAGTGGCTGACAGCTCAGCGCTTTTGGTGGACGCTCGCCGAACTAGGGGCCGCCATGTGTTTTGCAGTCAAAGTGTGCTGAACTTGTGAATCGAACTGAATCGACGTGGTGTTTGTATCAGATATTATTTCTATATTATTGACTTTTCGCTTATCTGTATTTAAATTATATTAGTGGGTAGAATAATAATATTTACAATCCCTTCATTATGTTCAACATATAACTAAAAATAGAAATAATTCGATCACAAATACATAATTTTTCAAGGTTGTAGCTTTATTTGTGATGTTTGCTTCTCACTGCAATAACATTCACTTTCAGGCGTTATGCTAACTACAGTCACATTTCAGCAGGTTTCATTCTTATGACAATAACTGATGCAGGAAGCAAAGTGTTTTTAAGGTTCTCAATTCATTCTCCTGACATATTATGATTTCGTTTTTAAATGATACGGTTTTAGTTGTGAAACACTGAGTAAGAGAATTTAGATTACGTGCGGCTGGCGTCCACCCAACCTTCACCATCGCCAAACGGAATACTAGCACATTATACGAATTTATACAGTAGCACAGCTCTGCCCGTTTTTTTTTTTGTTTTTTTTTGTGAGTTGGGGATACGCGCGCATACAGTTAGCGATTCTGGTGGAGATGAAGTATAACTACGGATAGCTGATACTGAAGTATTCAGATTTCTTTGTGAAATTGCGTTTATTAAGATCTGGTTAAAAACTTAAAAGAAAATTTGTCTCAGTTTTGTACGTCGTTGTTTTATATTCATTTTAACCTTACATTTGACACGAATTAGAACATATTTGACATTTTCACCTGAATTCTTATACTTTTCAGTCAATACATTAATAACAATTTTGTGTCGAAAGGAGCGAACTGTCCTGAAATTATATGCAGCAATAATGAAGGAAAGAATCCTACGTTATGTTGTTTTTTTACTTGTCCAATAGACCTAGAAAGAAAAAGACTTTTTTAAGAAATAAAGGTAATTTATTACCTCCTTACAGAAAAGTTATTACCTCCTAGATCCCTTATTCACTACTTAAGATAACTTACATTTCTAGATATATTCATGAAAAGGATATAAATATCTGTCGTATTCATGATTCCACTATTCACTTTAAATGAACAACATTCAATACATTTCAATCATTTCTTTCCTTAAAAATTGTTTGCAACTTCTTCACATGTTTTGGTTGTATGTATAAGGAAATTAAATTTATTTAAGGACATTTACTTTCTGGTTAGATTTAGCAGAATTCCTTGATCGCCGCGCGGATCGCTGTTGTCACTGACCAACACGTCCTCATACGGTAATTAACATAGAGCTGCGCTAATGTATAAATACGTATACTGTGATACTAGAATAGTCTGTTGCTCCAGAGGGGGCTGCTTTGACTGCAAAAACCATAAATTCAATTTCCGCTTCAGCCTGTCTATGTAGTGTATTCTAACTCTGTGACGTACACACACCTGTGGGTCTGTGGGCATCTGCAGCTGGCGCAGGAGCTCGGAGGAGATCTTGGCTTGCGGGGCCATGGGCGACGGCGTCCTCGGGCGCGCGGTGGCGGGGGCGGGGGCGGGGGCGGGGGCGGGGGCGGGGGTGCGCGCGGGCGCGGGCGTTTCCGGCGACGCAGGCACGGGCGACAGCGACGGGGCGAACCTCACGGCCGCCGCTGCTTGGGGCAAAGAAGGCGAAACGGATGACACAAATCGTTAATATTTTATCAAATAATATGCGACGATTCCAGTCAAAATTTATTTATTTTTATTTAATGATAGAGCAGATCTCACAATGTGAGATTCTCTTCAGTATCCGAAAATACATATTTGTTATAAAAACAATTTTTATAACAGTTTTACGATGTGTGTTAGAAAAGTATCCGACCTTTGTTGTTGTTGTTGTTGTTGTTGTTGTTGCAAAACCCTGATGGATTTGCAAGACGCGCGCTTGCATGAACCGACCTTGAACCTTCATGCGCATGCATGAATTTGTTCCGCCTGTCGATAGCTTCTATCGCTGGCAAGTGGCATGTGAGTGAGATAGTGGGAAATGCTCTCATCGGTTTTTTCAGTGTACGGCGGAGGAAAAGCAACTTTGTATTGAAGTCTCGCAGGATGAATTGGACTCTACAAACAGCAACCCCGACTTCATGAACGCCATAATTGGTGACTAGTCCTAGGTGTACGGGTACCATTCCGAAACCAAATCCCAGTCGTCACAATGGAAGCATTCCACATCACCAACACCAAAAGTGTCCCGCCAACTGGATAGCAACGTCAAAGTGATGCTGCCTGTTTTCTTTCACTCCCGCGATGGGTACATCTCGAGAACGCATCACAGGGTCGAACAATCACCAAAGTCGTGTCCTCCGTCAATGACCAAACGGATGACCTCAGGGTCAAACAATCACTATAGGGACTCTGTCGCCAACGTAATGTTATGCAGCGCAAGATATCGAGTTGTCAACAGGAAATTGACGCCTCCATCAATGCTCCAGCACAGTCCTCACACGTGATGCAGACATTTATTGGCGAAAAATCAGACTCCTGTGGTTAAACAGGCCCCTTGCTCTCCTGATGGCCCAGTACAGTCTAGTAGCCCCAGCGACTTGTGGCTGTTCCTCAAACTGAAGAGACCATTGAAAAGAATGCGATTTCTGACGAGGGAAGACATTATGGCTGCAACGCCGGCCGAGCTAAACTCCATTTCGAAAGAGGTCGGAATGCCTCCAACAACGGCCGGAACGCTGGGAGATGTGTGTGGAGCCCTACGAAGACTACGTTGAGGGTGATTAGGTTCTCAATGCACCAGGTATGCCAGTTTTTCCCTATGGCCAAAGGTAGGATATTTTGCTAACAGCCCTTGTAAAAGTCCAATTTAAATGTTTAAAATTTTAAAAAATGCAAAATATATGTTAACTGTAAATATGTTGTTAACAGATTACTTGTAACTATTTAAGATTATGTCACTATGTTGAGTATTTTGCCATAGATATAGTTAAGATTAACATTTTGGAAAACTGTCTCTTGATTGTTGGTGTTTGGAGATGAGTGTGACTGCTATGGAGAAATTATATAAAGTGATAAATTCAATTATCGATTTGAAGTTTCTCCAAAATATAAATAAAATATTGTTTGTGTTGAAAAATCGGAAAATACACAATTATACCTCACATTTGCTTGCTTGCTTGCTTACAGTTTGATTCACGGTCTCAAATATTTAGATCTTTATGAGGAACGTTCAAAACAGAACAGGCTGTAGTTTGGAATGTGCAAACCGGTGTCAGAATGGTAATATTGCTGCATGTGTAACAAAAAGTGGTTCCGACATGAGCGTGAAAGTTCACAACCCGCCGATAGACGGTCTTGGGTGCAAGTCACGTGACTAAAAGGCAGCAGACGAATTCGTTTATATGTCCAACGTGATAATTTGCGTTGTACTCCTAAGCATTGAAACAGTGAAATGGAAGCGCAAAAAACCAACAACAACAACAAAAAAGAGGGATTGTTCGTTTTCTGACTGCGGAAGGAATAGGGGGAACGTTCATTCAACGAAGCATGACACAAGTGAACGGTGAACACTGTATGTTCCTTTTTAGGGTCAAGGCTTGGCACAAGGAAGGAACGGGTGTCATCAGCCGATAATGCATGGTGTGGAACATCACTCCACATTACCGATGACATTGTACTGATGGTTGACGGACTCGTTACCCATAACCACCGAGTTACAGTGAAAGCTCTAGCCACCGAAGTCGAATTGAGCGTCGAAAGTGTTCTCACCATCGTGACAGAAAGACTGAACTAGTGCAAAGTGTGCGCCCAATGGGTGTCCCACAGTCTTCATCCACAACAAGAAGCATTGTTCCGTCCACACCACAACGCCCGCCACGGTGGGTCGTTGTTTCCTCCTTCGGAGGCTGGCCACACCCACCGCGGGCACCCGGCTCTCCCACAGCCACCCTCACCGCCGCGCCGCCTCCCCCACCTCGGTTGCCGCCAACGCGTTCCCGGTTGGGTCGGTAGCCTCCAAACCCAACCCGACACTCACAGACTGGCCCCCGTCTCTGCCGCGACGAAAACAATCTCCAAGATGCAAAAAGAAAGCCCGGCTGGAACCGGCGCCTTCTTCTCTTTTTACTCTCTCTCGTGTTGGATATGACACCACTGCCTTCGGCAGGGGCTGCAGTATTTATACATAGTTTTTCTCGTCGACAAACTGCCTTCGGCAAGTTTGCTACTTCCTAAGCAGACGGACTTTCAGTCCGTACATTAGTTCCGGCTGACCAACGCGAGCCATGTGATCCGCTACCGTCCTTGTGCACCGATTATATGCTCGTATCCCGTGCTGTGCTCCCATTGGGGCGCTACATCCGCACCCTGCCATCGGTGGACCCTATGGGAGCGCGTATTTCATTGATGCCTCGGCAGTGAAACGCCGCTGGCACACCGCCTCATATCTCCGGCAACATTGCACTGTTGCCCTTCGAGCAGTGACCTGTGAAGGTACGTTCAAGGACAGTACAGTGACTCTTGCTCAGAAGAAAAGTAGCTTAATGGACAACGCCTTCAGCGAATTGGGTGCATTTCATGAACCATAATTTAAAAAAAACATTTCAATTGCACGGAATTGTCCTGACCTCAGAAATACATTCTCCCCTCAGCATATAAAGCATAACCTTTGCAATTGTAATTTTTGAGGCAACATTAATAATAAACAGTATGTCCAAAGTAAATTATTTTAATTCAGTCTACCCCCGCTCCCTCCCTCAACCAGCGCCATTCCCCCCCCCCGGGAGCTCACGGCCCGGCGGGGCTGTTGTTTGTGCAGAGAAGGCACCGTTCAGTCCACTCAAGCAACCCACCCCCTTTCTAGCTATTCTTCCCTTTTTCTGTACAAGCATGTGGAATGGCCCACTGTATTAATAATCTGCAGTGCTATTCCAGGGAAGGGAATGAGTTCCTGGTACAATTGGCGGCTGGAGTACAATCGTGATGCCAACACACGAACCAGAATCGAAACGACTCCAGTGGAAGCATCTAGTGTCAACAACACCACCAGCAATCCAAGGCCATCCATTCAACTGCAGAAACGTCATGCTGACGTTCTTATTTGGTCAGGGCGGGCCGTTTCTGATAGACTTCCTGCAGCATGGGACTCTTGTAATTGGGGCACCGCCCCAACCGGAATCAGGTATAAGCTCCCGACAGGTCTCCCGACGTGTGTAGTAATGTGGTGCGAAGAAGTAAACAATAAGGTTAGGAAAAGGAAGAGGAAGGAAAGATCGCGCGTGTCCGTGGCCTGTTTGTTAGGGTTCTGCTCCGGCATTCGTCTGGTGTTGATCAGAGAATCCACGGAAAACTACCGATCAGAGCAGCCGGCCGCTAGATTTCTCCTCGAGACAACGACTGAATTCGACCAAACTGAAAAGCTAGTGTGCGTCGTCAGGACTCGAACCTAGGACCTGCCGGTACATCACTTGATGCACCGAGCTACCGGAAGGGCGTGCAGAGTCTCGGCACGTACTAACTAACTACCTCGCAAGGGCATGTCCAGCACGGAGGGCGGCGACGTGGTGACGTGGCTCTCGTCTATGGCGAAGCCCGGGGGCCGCGTGGCGGTGACCGCCGTCGCCTCCTCCGCCTCCTCCTCCTCGGGCAGCTGGAAGATGTAGAAGCGCGTGGTGCACGTGCTTCGCTTGAGGAACTGCCGCTGGCGCCCGGGCGCGTCGATCGGGGTGGGGGCGAGGGGCGACGGCGTGCGGGACGGCGGCGACACAGGGGACTCCGGGGACAGCGGCGACCGCAGGTACCGGCACTGCTCAACACACACACGGAAACACGTTTTCATTACACACATTAGCTTGTCACACGTCACAAATTAATGCATACAAGTAGTCACACGTTATAATTTCATATACACAAGAAATCACTCAAACAGTCACACGTCACACTTTCATGTACACAAGAAGTCACACAAATAGTCACACGTCACAATTTCATGTACACAAGAAGTCACACAAATAGTCACACGTCACAATTTCATGTACACAAGAAGTCACTCAAATACTCAGACGTCACAATTTCATATACACCAGAAGTCACACAAATAGTCACACGTCACAATTTCATGTACACAAGAAGTCACTCAAATAGTCACACGTCACAATTTCATGTACACAAGAAGTCACTCAAATAGTCACACGTCACAATTTCATATACACCAGAAGTCACACAAATAGTCACACGTCACAATTTCATGTACACAAGAAGTCACACAAATAGTCACACGTCACACTTTCATATACACAAGAAATCACACAAATAGTCACACGTCACAATTTCATATACACCAGAAGTCACACAAATAGTCACACGTCACAATTTCATGTATACAAGAAGTCACACAAATAGTCACACGTCACACTTTCATATGCACAAGAGATCACACAAATAGTCACACGTCACAATTTCATATACACAAGAAGTCACACAAATAGTCACACGTCACACTTTCATATACACAAAAAATCACACAAATAGTCATACGTCACAATTTCATATACATAAGAAGTCACACAAATAGTCACACGTCACAATTTCATATAAACAAGATGTCACACAAATAGTCACACGTCACAATTTCATATACACAAGTAGTCACACAAATAGTCACACGTCGCACTTTCATATACACAAGATGTCACACAAGTAGTCACACGTCACACTTTCATATACACAATATGTCACACAAGTAGTCACACGTCACAATTTCTTACATGCAAGTAGCCACACAATTAGTCATACGTGACAATTTCATTCACACAAGTAGTCTCACGTCACAACTTCCTGCGCGTTCTACGTGCGTATCCGGATGACGTCTTACGGGGGTGGACGGGGCCGGGGGCGTGCCGGGAGAGGCCAGGCCGGGCGGCGTGGTGAAGCGGGGCGAGGCGGGGCCGGCGAGGGCGGGCGGGGCGCTGGTCGCGGGGGCGACGGCGATGGCGGCGGCGGCGGCGGCGCCCAGCTGCTGGGACGCCTGCCGGATCAGCGCCTCCACCTCCTCCGGCCCCTGCTTCACCGGGATCACCATCGTCGTCCGCCGCAAGCTCCGCCGCGTGTACGGCTGTACACGAACGAAATAAATAAATAAAAAATAAAATATTCATTTAATTATTATAAAATTAATATAAAAATATTGTTGCTATTTAATAATAATAATAATAATAATAATAATAATAATAATAATGGGATACAAATTGTTTTCAAATAAGTGAATGGCACGTTGTGCATGATTGATCAAGTCTTCGGCAAATACTCGGTGAACAATTTGGTGACTGTACTTACAATCTGAAAATCTTACTGGTGAAAGTAGTTACATCGACTTTGTTGCAGTGAGAAGTTATTATCATTGGCATATATTTACCCAATTTCGTCCATTTATTAGAAAATCTGGATTTTACTCAATAGGGAGCATTCAAAAAGAAGCGAGCCGGAGGCCTAGGAACAAACACCGGTTCAAGGCTGTCTCGTAAAATTTCTGGTGATGTGTTGTGAATGCATTTCACACGTAGTGCTTGATGTCGTCGTCTTCCGAGGTGAATCGTTTGCCCTTCAGAACCATTTTTAGGAGACCAAATGTGACGTAATGTCAAATGTGACATAATCGTCAGGATTATTGGTCCTAACTGTTGAGGCACTTGTCTCACAGCAACCCAAGGCGGTGAATGTCTGATTCGTAAAATTCCAGGGGATGCGTTGTGAACTGTGTGTGTGTGTGTGTGTGTGTATGAGTTCCGTACATACTGCTTCACGTCGTCATCCGAGGTGAATCGTTTGCCCCTCAGACCCAAAATGGACCAAAAATGGCGTTATCGCATGGAGAGAGGTCTGGACTGTAAGGAAGGGTGACCGACAGCCTCCCACTTGAATTTCTGCAACAGTGCCTTGATTGTGGTCCCACGGGCCGAGAATCCCAGAATGACCCCACGGGCCTCAAACGGCCAACACAAACACGACATTCTTGCAGAAATTCAAGTTGGAATTTTACGAATCGGACATTCACCGCCTTGGGTCGCAGTGGGACAAGTGCCTCACAGCTAGGACCAATACTCGTGACCTACAGGTACTGGTTTTTCTTCCAAGGTTTCCGTCTCGATTCTTTTTGAATGCTCCTTATAACATGTGGAAACGTAACGGAATTAAACATGGAAATTCGCGGTGGTCATAGAAGCGAAATATTATATAACTTTGCAAGTAAGAAGTCTGTAATAACATTACATTAGCAAACTTCTATATAAAATATTTAGAAATGTTTAATAAAAGGTAAAATATATAAAAATATATAATTGTACCAAAATATGTAAAAATATGTTCTATAAAAATGGTTCTAATTCATTCTCAATGGTTTAATAACTTATGAAATATTATTGAATGCAGGTATCTTGTTTCTGAAAAAATATGTATTTACTTGATAGTCTGTTCCCAAGTAATATCATTTCAGTGGTTATAATTAGAGAACGGATTTTCATGTAATTACATATTTTTACAGAAACAAGCTTCCCTACTTAATTGTGGCAACAGAGCTAGGTTCTCCTTAGAGAACGAAATACAAATACTTTTGGATGTGATTTATTTGCATTCTTAGGCATTTCAGAATAATAAGAGTGAATCCCTATTAGCCTGACATTATTTGCAGTGAGACCAACGTTCTCCTTAGAGAACGAAATACAAATACTTAGAGAAGTCATTTATTTGCTTCCTTAGGTATTTGCGAAAAATAATCTTGAGTCTGCATTAGCCTGATTTTTTTTGCAGTGAGACCAACGTCAACTTGTAAAGTGATTCTAAAGAGTTCTGCGTACCGAGAGCTCCGTGGGCGTGCTGAAGTGCATCCGGTCGCGCGGGGAGGTGGGCGCTGATGAAAGCCAGCTTGCGTCGCTCGTCGTCTCGTTGTCCCACTGACAAACACAAGAGTTTCGCAGTTTGCTGTACTCGGGTTTTTACAACGTGGCAGCTGTGGCTAGTATTTCCAAGATGGAATTCGCCACGACATTTTGCGTCATTCTCGGTCGTACTGCTAAAGTAGCTTGAACTGAAGCACTGCTTGATACGGTCGCGATCATGCGACATCTTGCGGCAGGACCAAGAAAGTCGCAAAAACTCGTGCCGAATTCCATCTTGGAGGTACTACCTACAGATGCCACATTAAAAAAAGAAGTATAGACATCGTGTATTCCGTAACACGATGCTGTTGATCGTAGACAATTTGAAGCTCCATTCTCCAACAAATGAATTGAGTTGACCAGTAGGGAAAGGATTTTAAGTTGAGGCACCTCTTCAAAAATATAGCTGTTTTCATACAGACAGTTTAATAAATGTATTTGTGGGAATGAAATAAATCGAAATAAACACAATTTGCGACACGTTTTTGCATATTTTCGTGAGATCACTACATTTTGCCAACTTTTCCCTTCTTTTTTATGCTTTCGTACCTTTTTTATCCATTCTTTTCTGCATTTTTAAACGATTGGGCCGAAAAATGTATTTTTTCTTTTCTTGAACAGCTTTTGCAAATCACATTTAATCCGAAGTTAACGATATTAAAAAATCATTAAAGAATCTTTTACGTAAAGCACCAGTAACTTATATCCCAGCACCAACGGTCAATCTGGAACTTCAAAGACAAATTTAAATTTCAACAGTATTGCTGCAACAGTTTAACCCTTTCCCGCTGGATGTAAAGAGCTGCCCAGACAGGCAAACCGGGCATTTAAATGGGTTTGCGGAAATCCACTTGCCTGTGACCAGAGGAAAACGTTTACCTTTGCCATCGTGTCGCCGTCAATACTAAAAGAGCATTGGTAGCGCTTGTGGGTTTGGCAGGAAGGGAGAGGGGAGTCAGGGGCAGTCGCCTGTGCCCGCCGGAGCAGCGACGTTCCCACCCGGGCATGTGCTTGCGCGGGCGCAGTTGGACGCGCCTGCGAAGTCCTACTCACGCAGCTTTTCTTGAACGATGGATAAGTTCAGCAGTACTGACAATTGTTTAACAGTTTGCTATCTACTACAGTGATGGATGAAGTACCATAAATAACCTCTTACGGTCTCTATAAAGAAAAAAATTGGTGAAAAATGTATATTCTAGAAACTTACTTCATGTCACTTGTGTAAACCTTATTACAGTTGTTTCAGCAGGAACTTTTTTGCACCTTTTCGTACTTTTTTTAAAAATCTGTTTCCCACTTTAACGACCATAATTTACAACTCGAAATACTTTTCCGATTAATCAGTAATAACAACGCGCGCGTTTTTTGAGCTCGTCCTTTTCTATTTGTGTTAGAAATGTGGAGTGTAAATATTTTAACTGCGGTATTTTCATTTGGTATCTATAGCTTGTTTGTCGGAGCAAATAGTTTCCGTTACACATGAGCTAATGTTTCGTGTTAACACATGTTATCAACAATACCTGTCGCTATCTTTTATTAATAGTTCGAATGTCTGTGGTAAATAGCAGAAGATATGGATTCCGGAGCAAAAAAGAAAAACAGAAAGTGCGCAAAAAGCGCTTCAGTATTACTACATCTACATAATGGTAATAGAACATTGATATTTTATTTCTCAACTTTTCCATATAACCTCATATAATTAGAAAACTATCCGCTGTTATAATCGAACTAGTGGTGTTTCAACAGGTGTTACTTTCTCGTCTTATTGGAAACGGTTACGTGGGTATGTAAGTGTAATTACATCTTGTTCCCTAAAATACTTCGGCTATAACTCTACCAAATGCATCGCATTCACGGGATATATAAAAAATTGTAAAGAACACGTTTTTCATGTAGTTGAGTGAATTGTGCTCTATCATAAAATCTCGAAAGAGATTTTTAGGAAGTTTTAGATGACAGGCAGATAGACATGCATCTTAAAAAAGACTTTTGCTGTAACAAGTACCTACAAAACGGGAATTCCCTTGGAGTTCATGAGATCGATTCTTTGCAGTACTATTATATAACTTTCTCGAAACGTAACTGAAGTGGTCCTGTGGAGCACAAGCACGCTATAACGTATGAAAAATATCCCTGAAAAAATATTATGAACATGACACAGTTGAAAAAATCTGAAGAGCTATAATTATCTACGAGCTCAACGTCGTCACTCCAAATCCTGGGACTATCGGAGTGAGTGAGTGAGTGTGTGTGTGTGTGAGAGACGGGGAAGGCCTGAGTCGTGACTCCTTCCGGTCTCCAAGCCTGCCTCTCAGCTGGCACCTTTAGACGCCTGAGGGGCGTACCGGGTCCTGTTCGGTCTCCCACAACTTCAACTTCTGAACCAATCTATCCAGCGGAGATCCAACAGTATACCCCAATCCCCAAGACGAGATAGCCCCTGCGCACATCTCGGTTCTGTACGTACAATATTACCCGAGCTAGCCCGTGGAACCGTCTCCAAACTTGTACCTTGTTGATCACCGAAGTGTTAATATGGCTAGGAACCCCTTCACTCAAAGTTATGAGGGAGGGGAGTGACGAGCGCTTACCGTGATTTCTGCGTCTGAGGGCAGAGTGGACATGGACACGCCCCCGGAGGCGGAGGTGGACCAGTCCATTGCCCTCGGGGGCGACGGCGGACTTTGAAAAGTCAAGTTTCCCTGCGTCACCAAAAAAAGGGTTACTTTTTTCTTTATTACTTATCAATTATTTATTTATTTATTTATTTATTTATTTATTTATTTATTTATTTATTTATTTATTTATTTATTTATTTATTTATTTATTTATTTATTTATTTATTTATTTATTTATTTATTTGTTTTTATTTATTTATTTATTTATTTATTTATTTATTTATTTATTTATTTATTTATTTATTTATTTATTTATTTATTTATTTATTTATTTATTTATTTATTTATTTATTTATTTATTTATTTATTTATTTATTTATTTATTTATTTATTTATTTATTTATTTATTTATTTATTTGTTTATTTATTTATTTATTTATTTATTTATTTTATTTATTATTCACCGTTAAACGGAACTGCGATGACAGTCAAACTATTTTCAGTGGCTGAAATTATTGATCCAATTTTTTTTCCAGAAATTTTTAAAGTTCATCATTTACACCTTTTTTGTTGGTTATTGTAACTGTTTATAGTAGTTCTGATGCAGACCCTTATATAGTGAACTTTTTTCTTCCTTTTTCCGTTTATGAATCAGTATAACCATATTTTAATAACTGTAACAACTGTTGTCGCCATTAATGCCAAGAAATTTAAAGACAACGTCTAGTAAGAATGTAAAGTGACCAATGAATTTGGTTATAATAATAATAATAGTAATATGACATTAATAATAATAATAATAATAATAATAATTATTATTATTATTATTATTATTATTATTATTATTAACGTAGTTAATCGAGTACACGCACCCTCTTTGTATGGAATCACCCCCTAATTTTTTGAGTGTCATATTTAGGAAAAAAAAATTTATTAATGAAATGAGGTTGTAGTAACAAAATTCATGACTCATAGTAACCACTCATGTTCTTATCGCTGTCTAGTGTATCAGGAATAGTTATAACACCTTTCAATTCCTCCTTATCACTTTCAGTATCAGAAGCCTCGAATTCGGCTAATAGTTTAACCTTATCTTCCTCCTTGTCATCCTCTTCACAATCTTCATATATCAAGTGGTCTTCTGAAACATCCATTGAATTTGAAATTTCACATTTTTTAAATGCTTTGAGAAAAATGTATGGTTTTACGGTGTCCCAAGCTTTCTTTATCCATCCAGAAACATATCCTATTGTAGTCCTATTGTAGTCCTTCGGTCGGCCAGACTTGGTAAGATTGTTCCCTGCTGTCGTCACCATGTATTGATTCCATTCTTCTCTTAGTGCCACCTTGAATGCCTTATTAACAGAGACATCAAGGGACTGAAGCTGACAAGTCAGCCTGGAATTACAGCCAACTTGCTCTTCATATTCTCAGCAATCTTCTCAACCTCATAATTGAGGTGTCCCCTAAAGGAATCAAAGACAAGCAAGGCAGGTTTTTCAGTAGAACATATGGTCGATTTCCAGAGATCTTAAACCAGAGTAGCATCCCCTCAGAGTCCATCCAACCCTTTTGATGCATATTGAGTAGTATTCTCTCAGGAATTTCTTGTTTTGGGAAAGTTTCCCTCTTGAAAATCAACATTGGCTTCAAAAAGTTAAGTTTGTTTAATTAAAGTTGCCCCTGTTTTTAGCAAACGTTACATTATTTCACGCAATTTTTAAGCACATAACTTATACCTTCCTTGTATTAGCATCTCCCTACTTTTTGGGGATCAAATTTTTGAAAAAAAGTGGAGCTTATACACGATAAAATACGGTATTATTATTATTATTATTATTATTATTATTATTATTATTATTATTATTATTATTATTATTATTTTATTGCAATGCTAACCCAATCCGGAGAGCGAGGTCCTCCTGGTCTGGGGAACGAGGGGGGCGTGGGAAGCCGCGGCGCTCCCGGAGGCTGTGGCAAGCCTCGAGGCGGCGAGGGCGTCGCAGGCGTCGAGGGCGTAGAGCGCGTCGAGGGCGTCGAGGGCGTCGAGGGCTGCGAGGGCGTCGAGGGCTGCGAGGGCGTCGAGGGTGGCGAGCGCGTCGAGGGCGTCGAGGGCGTCACGGGCCGCGAGGGCGAGGGGGCGGGGCTGCTGGAGAGGTTCTCTCTGCTGTAGATGCTCGTGGCAAAGGGCAGATGCGACACCTCCTGCCACTTTTCGTCCGAAACGCCCTGCGGAGTGCCCGGAATCACCGGCTTTTCCGGTTGCGACTCCCGTTTCTGCTCTTGCTCCGGTTCCGGCTCTTGCTCCGGTTCCGGTTCTTGATCTCGTTCCTGTTCGGGCTCTTGCTCCGCTTCCGGTTCTGGTTCTTGCTCCGGTTCGGGCTCTTGCTTCGGTTCCGGTACTTGCTCCAGTTCCGGCATCGCTTTCTCCTCTTGCTCCGGCAACTTCTCGGTTTGCGACTGTGATAACGGGTAACAAAACAATAATATCAGTGCCAGAAATGATTGATTGTTAGTGATTCCCGGGCCCACCCATTGCTGAAGTCATTAGCCCCGTAAATGTAGTGCGTGCTTTCTTCGGGAGATGGCCGAGATCTTCTCTCGTTGGATGGCGAAATCCGTCGCCGACCTACATTAGGTCGTACTGACCTACAGTAGGACCTACTGTAGGTCGTAGGACCTACTGTAGGCTTGCGGGGTTTTCCCAACTAGATATCTCTCATCAGCAGGGCACTGACCCAGCCGGAACAAGCCCTAAGCTTCCGACCGATCTCCCGGCATGTGTGGTAGTGTACTGCATGTTAATGTAAGTGTGTATACGTATGGGGTGAGGATAGGACACGAAAGAGGAAGGAAATATCGCGCGAGGTCCATGGGCCGTTTGTGAGGGTATTGATCCAGCATTCGCTTGGTGTTGATCGGCGAAATTGGTCTGTTGGTGAAAACTAACGATCACAGCAGCCGGCTGAGCGCTAGAAGTTTTACTGAGCTACGTAAGGATTGGATCCGTTGCTAATATTATTAAACGTTCATTTGACAACTAGTTAGTGTAGTAGCCTCTGCTTGTGTGGCCAATCAAACTGATGGTTTGTGTGCTAATAGTTGCTTATGAAGACAAGAAGATTGCGATCTCTATACTAACCGGTACTCGTGAGGCCACTATGCCGATTGCCTAGTATACCAACAGCTTCTTGTGAGAACAGGCACTGGGTTTGTTAATATATAATATTCACAGTTGGAATTAAACTCGTTCATCTGAACGTTGGATGGACGAACGAAACGTTTCAATAGATTCAATACTTAAAGTATTTGTTTTCAGAAGACAATGCAACGTTCACATTTACAGAAGTAATATTTTTGACTAATGAAATAAAAACATATGACCGAAATTTGCATTACACTGATGGGGAAAATTTGAAAACTTCTTGCTGATATCGGGGACTAGTTGAAGTTTAAAATATGTCTTTCATGCAATTGGATACTCCGCACATGAATTAAATATTAAAAGTAATTATGATATTAAAAAATTATGAAAAATCTCACAAATATTTCCATGAATTAATAATACCAACCATTTTCTTCTCCTGGAGGGCCTCGAGTAACGCCGGCTTGTCCTTCCTGGGCGGCGTGGGGTACAGGGCCTTGTCGAAGGGCTGGTCGTGGGGGAAGGACGCGTCGTGAAGCGTCGTGGGGGACTGGGGTGGGGGGTGGCGCGCCCAGTCGGCCGTGCGGTCGGGGGTGAGGCGGTCATCTTGGGGCGACAAGGGGGCTCCGGTCGCCCCGATGCTCAAATCGCCCAGCGCCGCCTGCTGCGCCCACTACACACACACATAACACTATAACACTTTAGCTCTACACACACTTGCTACCTTACACTCGAGGCATTGATAATACGATATACAAGCTTCCGCATATGGTGTTTAGTCAAAGAGGGGTGGGATGAGTTACTATTGAAGTGGATCTCTCCTATAAACACTGGTTTTAATATTATTTATTTAAATATATTCAGCCCCTATAATTTAATTACCAATGAATAAAACACATGCCTTCCGAATAAACGACATATCCTCCGCTACGCTTCTCGTTTTAACGTAAACAATGTTTCCTTATTTGTTTACACACTAATATCTATTGTTTTGCCTATTTTGACTTGCTCAATAATTTCATCGATTAATTAGCAAACAGGATTTTTGTGAGCAACAGAAGTTTTATTATCGTAAGTCGACAGACTTGCCCATGCGGAATTATTATTACAATAATATTACTTAAGGAATGTTCTTACTTCTGAGATTAAATCGCTGGAAATTAAACCAAGAAACTAAAACAGATTCGTCTTTCTAAAAAACCTTATAATTCCATTTTCCTTTTGACTATCTATTTGAACGACTATTGTGGATGCTTCGCCTCCTACCAGCGGCGATGTCATAGCGTGTGCTACTGGGTTCCGTTCCACTTGCGTCCATTAAATTTTTAACTTACTATCCGAATCGTGGTAATTAAAGTGCACAACTAATAACATATTAGCGACCACTGCTCAGAATGTTCTGCTCTTTATGGCCATCGACATCGTTCTGTACTCTACTGCAATACAAAGCGTTCTCTCCTCGACCTCATCGCAAATCGTTCAGTCTTCTACCCAGGCATCGTTCTGTCCACTACTCCACTGCACATCGTTCTGTCTGGCAAGTTGTAATTCCCGCTTTTCAGTTGCCTTTCTCTATGTGCAGTAACTTCACAAATTCGTTTCTTCTTGGTCTATCTGCGCATTTCCACCCCTGTCGTTTAATGTCCGTGTTCCTTCCTATTGGCAATTTATTTACATATCACCTGATTTACTCTTTTTACATCTGGTCTCCTTGCTATGTTTTAATTATTTTAACTCACTCTAACATAAGCGGATGCACAACACGTGCAAAATCTCTATCATAGTTGAATCCAATATATTTACGCGAGATGAAACTACATAGACAATAGGAACATATAAAATGTACGATGTACATTATTGATAAACTTACAGCTCTGATGAAGGCGAAACGGTCGAAACGTCGGCCATATATTTGGCCGACGTGTCAATGTAAAGTGTTTGTTTTCTTTACCGTGACCCAAACTCAAGAACCATTAGACATGTAATTACAATGGGTCAAGAATCAGTGAAAATTATTTTATTATCCCCGGAAATTTCTCACGTGTTCTCCACCATCACCAAAAATACTACGAAATCTAACACTATTATCCGTTGTTTTTATTATTATACTTTCGTCTCATTATTCTCTCCTTATTTTTGTTTTTATTATACGGCCAACGTTCACCTCCATTGTTGTCCATGGTAATATATTATTGTATTAAATCCTTTTACTGATAGGTTGTTATTAAACTCAGATAATTAATTACTCTATGGATCACACCTTCACTCATACATAATTTTTTGAAACTGCTGGAGATTAATAATCTGTTGTGGGCTGTGGTGTACTTACGATTTCATCGGCATCAAAGCCCTGCAATGACGTAGGAAAACCAAATCCCTGTGGTGAAGTCGGCGACCAAGCTGCAGATTGGCAGGTGGGTGACACACACGGGAAACCACCGGGTGACTGGCCCTGTTTTATAGCGATTGTATTAAAGAATTAATAAAATATCCGGGATCAATGAGGTATCTACCACAATAGTAGGCTATATAATTTTAATATGTATCACATTTAGCCAAACACGTGTTTCGGAAACACTCTTTGAATATAAACTGAATTCGTACAGCGTACGAATAAAATGGCGAAATGCTTTGACGACTCAATATGAATTTATGTGTTTAATGTGTGTTACTTGGAACCACTGAGGATGAGAAGAGTGTTTCCGAAACACGTGTGTGTTAATGTGTGTTACTTGGAACCACTGAGGATGAGAAGAGTGTTTCCGAAACACGTGTTTGGCTAAATGTAATCATTTTAAAATTATGTAGCCTACTATTGTGGTAGATCCCTCACAGATTCCGGATATTTTATCATGAATTACCACAAAATCTCCGCTGCCACCACAGAATTTATTAAAGAATTAAATAGACTCGACAGGTATTCACCAATATTTCACATTTGTCGTCGAAGGGATGGGGGCTCACAAAAACTGCTAATTCATATTACGCAGTTTTTGTGATTCCTTTTTCCTGCCTTTACCTCCTGAGTTGACATCATCTTGATACCTTCTTTCTTATCAAGATAATCTAGTAGATAGAACGATAGTTTTGATTCATTTAGCCTTCTCGGCTATCTGTTACATGCTTTTTTGTTTTGCATGTATCTGTTTTCTGATTTTATGAATTTTATAACTGTTTTTTATATTCTTTAACTTTATCACAATTTTTAATTTGAAACAGTAATTTAATAAACAATTCAAATCCTTTATCAAATAGTCTCTTTTGCCTGTGCAATTTTACTGAAATTAATTTCTAAATTTTGTGCTCGTCTTGTTTCTCTTGTTTTATTTTTCATTCTTTGCGTTTATTTACTAAATTTCCTGTTATCTGATGTTTGATTATTTTAAAAATAAAAATAAGCATCTTATAATGAATTCTCTGTTTTATTGACACTAATTTCAGAGTTTGTGACATGTCCGACACTAGTGACGTCAATGCAACGTCAGGCACTCTGAGTTAGGAGGCAGTACAAAAATATTTTTACTTGGTTTTATCTTTTGCTTTTCGGTAATGAGAACGATAGTGACTATTTCTTTGGACCCAAGCGAAAAATAAAATGTCTTAAAATGGTTAAATTTTATTCCTAGGAGCTTTAAAATTATTTTTAATCAGTAATGACTTGTCTCGCCCAAGTCCGGTTCGTCATGTGCCAAGTCATGTGTCATTGTGCCAATGAGCGAAAGAACTTACGGGACCAAAGCCCTGAGACGAAGGCGATGGAAACCCCTGTGGTGACGTCGGGGACCAAGACACTGGCTGAGTAGCCGGCGGTTGACTTGGCGCAACAGTGACACTCTCTTCCTGCGTGAAAAATGTTCAGCATCAGTAGTGAATGTATAAGTCAAGGAAAGGTGACACTTTAGTACCATTTATAAGAAAGAATTGACCCAAAATCTCTTAAGTCTTCATCAGCTGAGTAAATTCTCTACAGCGAGAGTGACCGGGAAGAATTATGGTTCGATTCCGGGCAGTTGCAACTTTCCGAGACTAACTACATTGAAATGTCGAATTCAGCCTCTGTCTGGGGAAAACTCTAGCAACCGGTAGTTCTGATCGATAGTTCCTCATTGTCCTATTGTCTTTCCTTATACACACACACACACACACACACACACACACACACACACACATACTCATACTCTATATTACAACACACGTCCGAAGACCAGTCGGGAGCGCAGAGCTGCTTCCTGTTGAGGGTGACCTCGGGCGGATTTACCTGTAGAATGAAACTGCCGGTACTCGACGTATAAGTCGGCGCAGGACCTCACCATCCAGCGGGGAAGGAATCGCCGCTACCTCCCGGAGACAAACATTCACTACCCTAAAAGGACTAATGACCACAGCAGTTTTCTGTCTGGAAACATGAGTCAGTCAACCAAAATCCTAAGTCTGAGAATGTTCGAAGAGGGAATATTACTGCCCAGTCCAGTATCGAATAACTTTAATACGAAAACTAGCGGTGCTATAAAAACACACCCTTTTCATAGTATTTGTAACTAACGCAATTTTGAAAAAATCAGTGATTTCAATGAAAATATAACTTGGGCAATTTAATGATCGTTCTTTATGATATTCGAGAAAAAAAGTGTCTAGTGGCTCGTTGGTCCATCGGTGACGGACACATGATTTCCTCCAAAATTGATCTTTCCTGATCCATCTGACCGAGCTCACGACTCTACAAATTTGAAATGGATATTTTGTATCCAATTCTCAAACCAAATTTTATTCATTTGTTCATTTATGAGCTACGACGCTCTTAGCAGTTAAACGTAGTATATTTTAACTGTGGAAAGGTGACATGGTGTAAATAAAATCTAAATTTTGAATGTCTTCGCGAAACGTGAATACACCGTATCACTGTTTCGAAAACCTTTTTAAAAATGGACACCGATTGAGTTTTATTCTCTTATATATGTGGTTACATTCTTACGAAAACATAATTTCTGTTTTAGAATTGGTATTAAAATGTTTTTTTTAACAGTTTTAGTTTTATTTTTTTTTTTGATCCACTACTGAGTACCGTTTTGAAACTGTTCAGACTGAATTGAAAATGTCTGATTTTCCGCATTAATTGAATCATGTATAAGTAATAATCAAGTATAAGATTTGGTGTCAAGTGTATACTAAAGAAGTGGTAAAGAACTTTCTAAACTACACTAAAATATATTGTATAAGTTACAAATAATATATTTCTTTAGCGTTGAGTAGTAATTTTCTTTGCTAACGATATCTAGTTCTTTATCTGTTGACTGTGATTATTGATATTTTTCTGAAGTCTCTTTTTGGCTAACTGAAAATGCTATTTTTGTAGATAAAAACCTCTTAAAATAGAACTTATCTTGTATCTGTGATGAATCCAACACTTGAGTAGATCCTAAACAAAACTGTCATTTATGAAGTCTTAAGAGAAGGCCAAAATCTTATTTTGGAAAAAATATTAAAGTAATAATAAGGTAAATATTAATGCCTGCTGAGATATAGTATTTTTCTTAAAAAAATAGTCTCAATTAAAGTATATTAATGAGACAAAAATGGAAGTGAAATTTGAAGATGGATATTGTTCTGGGGAAATTCTGGGTTTTGTTGTAATGAATTGAGTTATATTCAACTTTGTTAACCGTTTAAAAAATATTGTAGTTAGGATAAGCTTAATATTTTAATTTAAATAAGAACATAATTCTTATATTTGATATTCAAATAATACGATCAATATCTGAAGCAATAGGTGTTAATTTGCTCTCTTTCAGAGATGTCACCAATTAGTGCATTTTTAAAGAATGAAAGATTTGGAAAATTTCTCCATACGTTTGCTTCTTTACATGGGGTTGCAATCCTAATGAAGTCGGCAAGGGTTTAATCAAAGATACAAACACTTCTCATTTGATTAAAATGTCATGCAATACCTTCTTACTCTTACAAGGACATTTTCATTAATCTGACTAAGAAAATAGCGTTTGGTTTCAGAACATTAGAAGTGACACAAGCTAGATTGCTTCTTTCCAGATGCAGATTTCAATATCTTCTACCCGAATGCTCTTCAAAATGCCAAGGTATTCTTGAGGATCAACAATGACATTTTTCTGTTCGGCCACTCTTTCTAAACGAACAAAGACCCGATCAGGAGACAAGAGTGAATACCCAGAGACTAAAAATATAAAATCGACTGCCCTAATACGTTTTGATGCCCTTTTCGCTAATGTGTAAGGTACGAAAGAAATTACTTAATAATAAGTTTTGATCCAAAACTTGAGATTTGTCATATTAAGTCACACAGTAAATGTAAATTTTGAAGACGAAATTCGTGGTTGCAGAAGACAAGTCTTGCAATCGCAATATTGTTGAAGATGATTAGTTATGGCACCGAAGTGAAATTTTCTTGCTTAAAAAAATCAATGAAAATGCTGCTGATTTTTATGTGAATGATAAGAGGGAACTTCAATGAACCGTATGTGTACATAATGTGATGTTGAAAAAATGTAAGATGATCAGTTTTGTTAATTATCTACGCACTTGGTAATAGTTTATTAAAACGACAAATCATTAGTGACTTGCATTCTTTCAGCTTATTACTTTACAACTTAATCATTTATACAAAAATATTTTAACCCATTCTAAAAAATTAATAAACAATTCTAGAAAATCCAAATTTCAACAAAACAAAATTCCAAAACAACGCAACATAAAAAATAACGTAACGAAGTTGTATTCTTGCTTATTACTTTCATTAATTGTAATTTTTCTGCAGACTCGTAATTAAAAAACAAACATTCATAAACGTTGCAAATTCATTACCACGCACGAAATATACGATTTTTATTAGTATTCAAGAATCTACTGTTATTTGTTCCAGAGTTACTACGACAATCATCGTGTCGAAGATTTCTGACGATGTGGGTAACTCTGAAGTGTCGGGGACCAAGTGGACTTGCTGTGGAAAAGAAAGATCAGGTAGAAATGAACTTGTTTCAAAACGAAAGCATTAACACACACGCACACACACACACACACACACACACATATATATATATATATATATATATATATATATATATATATATATATATATATATATATATATATATATATATATAATATTTGTGAATAATATTATTACACTAATGAATCTTATCACGGTCCAGAACACCAACATCGATATCTCAGTGATGGCAACACTTTTCTCTGCAGCATCGTTGATAGATATTATTCTTACAATTTTTTTACATTATTTATCTGTTCTAATAAACATCAAACAGAAAAATCACGAAAATTAATAAATTGATTGATTGATTTTTTCGTGTTTTCGGGCGCGTCAACTGCTTTGGTCATTAGTCCATTAGTGTAGTGCATTTTTATTCTCGGTAGGTGGCGGTGATCTTCTCCCGCTGGATGGCGTGAGCTGGCGCCGAGCTACCGTCGGCTAGTGGGTTTCCCCCTAACCAGAACTCTCCCACCAGCGGGGCACCACCCCAGTTGGGACAAGCTCTAAGCTCCCAACCGGTCCGAAAATTACTAAAAGAAAGTCTAATTTTAAGGAAAAAATAAGAAACTATGTAAATACCGTTTTACTTATATTGAGCTATCGGGAGCAAATTATAAAATAAAAGGTTGAGATTTTAGGAAACTAGAGAATTTACGGGGCAATAATTTGTATTTAGCATTTTTGTGATATGCGTCAGGACATGAGATATTCTTTTAAAACTAGAAGTGCGACAGAATGGCACAGACTTTCTCGTAGAAACGTTTCCTAATTTCCTTGGTGTGGACTGGTACTGCACCCCTTGTCCTTCCTTCATGCCAGCTGCTATCTATCGCCATCCAAAGTACGCTTTTTTGAATTTTCCTCAAGTTTTCTGTTTCCGAATAATAGAACCAAAATACTATGTTAAGAATATTAAAGAAGACTAAAACCTTACCCTAAATAGTAATTTTCTTTGAAAAATTTAGAGCCGTCTTGAAGAAAACGGCGATAAGCATTAATGTAAATGCGAAATTTGAAGCTCTTTTTCTCAGGAATCTATTGAGTTTTCAAAAAACTTTATTAAGTCAGTTGAAGAACTTTCACTAGCAAATTTAATTATGTATACAAATCGATGGAAATGTGCATATTAATACCGTGTGAAATATTTTAAAAAATTACATTTGTATAATTTAAAAAAACAACAAGGAATACACCAAAATGAACTTTACGTCATATTAAACAGTGCAATTAGCACTATCCGTTGGAAAAGATTGAAGAAAAAGTTTGGAGCCATTTTTGAGAAACTTCCGTTTGAACATTTCTGAAAATGCACAAGTTTCTGCTAATATTTTATAGAAAACTATTGAGTTCTCAAGAAACTATTTGACATTATGTAAAGCTCTTCTACTCATAAGTACAATAATGTGAAGAAATCGCCTCTAATGTTAATATTACCGACGTTAGAGATAAGTCAAAATAATTACATTTTTGTAATTTTTGAAAAAACAAAAGAATAGAGCAATTCTGGCGTTTATGTCATCTTATACAGTGCATTTAACACTCTTGATACCAAAAATTAAAAAAAATAATTGGAGACGATTTTGAGAAAATCTTGTTTTCATTTTTTTAATTGCAAATATTTCATGTACTATTGCAGGAAAACTACTAAAATTTAAAAAAAAACTACATGACCTTAATGAAAGAACAATTTATGAGCAACAAATTTCATTTAAGGAAAAATCTCTGTCTTTAATTTTATAGTTCTAGAAAGACGCTGAAACAAATTCAAACTTTTGCAATTTTCGAAAATGCAGAGGTAATCGTGAAACTGCCACATTTATCATGAATTTTACTCTTTTCCTACAAGAAATTTAATGAAAAAATTTCGAGTCGTTTTGAGAAAAATTTTTAAAAAGTCTGGGAAGCTTCATGGAAAGTACCCCCAAATTTCAAAGAATGTTTTTCAAACTTTCCAATCTTCAATTAGAGCCAGATGGACAGGGATTTTTTCAATTAGGAGAAGATCGTACGTGAGGTTTAGGCGCTAGGTTTGTTTACATACGACAGACGGACGGACAGATGGACGAAGAGACAGGCGGATAGACGGACGGACGGACGGACGGACGTTTTGAAAAAAAAACAACACTTTTTCGGTATCAGGGGCCCCCAAAACTAATTTTCGTTGATATATGCAAATCGATTTTCCGAAGCTTTACATAAATTTCTCCAAATTAGTATATTACTCCCGCATATACGTATTTAAACGAGAAAGTAAAAAGAAGGAATATATTATTTTTTTATATTTTCCTCCTCTTTTTTGTTGATTGTAAGGGTCAAAATCGGATATAAAGGCCTGAAGAAATTCTCGAAACATCTTTATTATCTATAGAAAATCGTAAGAATAATGTACGTCTTATTAAATATTGATACGCCTATAATTTTACGCCTATATATTCTACAATAAATTATTTTACCGCATTACGACAATAAAATTTAAAGTTATATGAGAAACTGTTTGTACGATGTACTCTGAGTAAATTGATTTATATAAGGTGGAAAAGTTGTTTTTCACACGTCAATTACGATTTTCAACATTAAATATTTTTATCCACTGAGGGCAGATTTGCCTATCTTATTCCTCTACCACATTTGTAAATCTGTGTATGGATGTAAAAGTTGAGTTGTTTATAGAATTGTTGTTTTGTGTTGAAAGTTAATACAGAATTGTTGATGAATTGAAAGTAAAGGCAAGAAAGGATTCGAAATTAAAGAACAGAAGTCACTTTTGCACTACTGTAATAATTCAATTTTAAGTCAATTTTACATAAAAACATTGATGTTCATTAGATCTTGCTGCCAATATTATTTTCCTTATTATAAACAATTTTACCAATCGAATTTCCGTACGAGCAGTGATTTTCAGTCCATGATTTCACGTAAGTTGAAGAAGCCCTGAGAATGTGTAATTAACAGTGAAAACGAAGTAGTAAGTATCATTGGAAATATAATAATTATTAAAAAGTGAGGAAGTTAAAATAATAAATATCCGATTTGGGATACTTTTGTTTAATGTCAATATTTGTTGTTGAAATCAATATCAAAAATAATATTTCAATATTTTGTTACATCAAAAGTTTTGTGCGGATTTATAAGGTAAATTGAATGTTCTAGGCTCTCAATACCCAGTTTTCAACCTACCCTAGGGAGCGCTTGAGGTAAGTTGTGATATGGAGATAAAATAAATAAAGTAAATATAATGATAATTACGTATTATAAAGATTACTAGTGGACCCGGTAATGCTTCGCTATTGCAATGTAGTACTTTTCACACGAAAATGGTCACATGATCGTTAATCACGATATACGTCACGCTCTGCAAGAAACTCCTTCTTGTTCTATGGCATGGTTTGGACTTAGTTGTCAAGTATTCAATTGTTAAAACATTCTCCCTCAAGTTAGGACATGCATTAGACATTTTTTAAATAGTTTTTATTATCCTTGTTCGCCATTATTATGTCTTTCAAGGGTTTTTATGTATATAGTATATAAAATTTTATTAACTACATTACACCATACATGTAAAATGTTTGAAGACCATATTATTGATAATATAAAACAATAACTAACAACTAAGAATACCCAGGAAGGGTCCTTCAGAAATAGACATACAATATTTGGATTAAAAACATATGTATTGAATTTAGAAATGTTGGAACTTGCTTTATAGCTAATTGGCATTTGCATTCGCCATGACACAGAAATTTGATTTCTTTCGAGATATCGTTCAAGTAATAACTTCCGCCGATATTTCACAATCGCAGGGGCAGAATATGCAACGAAGACGCGCTTAATACGTGAAGGTGCGGCGAGTTGCCTAGAGCTTTTGATCAAAGGCGCCTTAGCATAAACGCATAAAATGATCAACGCTCCTTTACGTACAATAGATATAGGTACATTCCAATTGCACGTTGCGTGTATTCTTTGCACAAGTGCAAGAAACAAGTTTCCAATCACATTTTGCGGCAAATTTCAAATTTTTAATCTAAAAAATTGGTTTTATTCTCTTGCACCATCGTTCACATTGTTTAAAAATCAGAAAACATATCAGAGTGTGAAGAGACATATTGTAGGGAAATTTTGAAGCAGTACTCTAACGTTATCCCGTCGAACATTAATTTCAAAACCCTTTTTCAATTTGAATTTGGCGCCAAAATTGGTTGACAAATACCTTCATTTTCAATTATTTCTCTCCGTCTCAGCAAATTTTGGCAACCAAATGCGTGCAATACAAATGAGAAAAAATAAAAGTGAAAAACACGTTTCTCATTGCAACTCTGCAACAGATTGCTCTAAAAGATTGATTTTGGGGAAAGTGGGAATTTTTATTCTCTTTCCTATGAGTATTGTGATTATCGTTTTGGTTTGGGAGCATTTTTTACCTCCTTATCGAGGTAAATTTTTTGTATTTTAATGGTGACTACGTATGTATTTTAGAGAAAGTAGTGTTGTAGCAGTAGTAAACCCCCATGTGGTCTACGATACTACATTAACTTGCTTAATCAGGGTGACAAGTTCCCGGGGTGGGCACCTATGCCTTTTCCCCAATCCCCCACCGACGCGGAAGCACACTGACCGGTTGATGTCCGGATCCAGCCGGAACACAGTTTGCCCTCACAGCAACTTCCCCATACGATGCCTGAGTAAGGGCCGCCCTGCCAGCACAGAGCTCCTACTTTTCCAGACTAGTACCGGAGTCAAAACAATGCACCACTCACATGCGTCGGGAACAAGTTCCCTCCTCCATGCCCAGAGTATCGGGTCATTGTCACGATGAAGCCGAAAGCCCAACTGGGGGGCCACCTGAAGGCGGCTCGGAGCCCCCCTCCCGTCTCCCCATTGCCTACCGCCAGCTATCGACCTGGGTAACGCCGGAGCCTGGGCAACCTGACGGGTGATTTCTAACTTCCCACCGGACTTTAAAGAGGAATCCGGAGTACTCCGAAAAGCATCTTTCGCTCGATCCCGCCCAGAGGCCGACGCGCAATAGGTCCAACTGGTGAGTAGCCGGGCGGACCCGACTACCAGGAGGTTAGCATCGCCTTCTCACTGCCTGCACCTTCAAATTAACGACGCGAGCGGCGCCGCGAGACACAAGGTCGGGGTTGTCATCTAGTAATGATGTAATGATAGGTATTATTACACGAATGTGATAATACGAGCGAGTGACGATACGAGCGAGGAACCAGCGAGTATCGTTAACTTCACACGAGTGTATTAATACCCATTACATAAAGTTTCTTACGGTACTTTTTCTAAAACTTATGGTAGTTTTTATGAGTTAAACTTTTACTATGAATCGTTTTGTGGCAATTGACACGCAGAATTCAGACATCCAGCGTGGCAGTTGACATGCAGGACACCTGGCGGACCGTACCCTACCCTACTCGGCCGCAGGTGGCTTTGATCTACCACTGCGCTTATCAAATAGGATTAAAGTGACATTACGATCCAACTTATTATAAATAATATTAAAATATAAAAATATTAAAATAATATTAAAATATAAAAAACAATACTAATAAAAGAAACTAAAACTGGCAAGCCTTATCTAATATTCAATTCAATTTCAATGTACACAATCGCATGAAACATTTACTAGCACTATTCTCAATGAATACGTCAATACTTGGTTTGTAAACTTTTCTGTGTTTGGTCAAGAACCTGTATCATAATCAAATCTGTATCGTAATGAGTATCATTATGCAACGGGTGCAGCTATCAAATGACAGATTTATTCAATGGGAGTAGTTAAAAGTTTATTCCATATCGGAAAAAGATTTGACTGCTTACTTCACTGGCAAGTCAGGGATGGAGTAACTAAATAGTCTTTATACCCACTTCTCTATATTAAAGAGTAAAATATCACATAATAACAATATTGATATCTGTAAGTTTACTTAGTGATATCACAGTGCCTTTTTTCTCCTTATTATTGACATTTTCAGTGTTTTTTTAGTCGCCTAAAAGTCGATTTTTACTGCCTGAACATCCGATGTCTAGTTAGTAGCGTTTTCAAAGAGGAAAAGTGAAGGACAAAGGTGACCAAAATGTTTTCAAAAGAAGAGTGACAAGGTACGCCATTACGTTGCCGCCCTAATGACGTAACGAAGTACATTACCACACTAGGGCGGTAAAGTACTTCATTACAAAACAGGTTATAATGTTTGACTTTACCTACCAAAGTGGATAAATGTGCTTACCAAGCCGCCAGGTGACGCGGGGAAGCCGCGGGGTGAGGGTGGGGGGCGTGACGCCGGCTGCGACGGAGGCGAGGCTCCGGGGAAATCAGCTGGAGGCAGCCCCTGTCCCACAAACAACAGGTGGTGCTACACCAGAACATACTTTCTCGCATTAACCTTATTTGTATCATTTCAGAATGCGGCTCCTTAATCATGGCCGGCTTACTTAAAATGAACTTCAGGAATCCGGATGTACAAGTTTATAAGTCTTTATCTCTCTCTCTCTCTCTCTCTCTCTCTCTCTCTTTCTCTCTCTCTCTCTCTCTCTCTCTCTCTCTATATATATATATATATATATATATATATATATATATATATATATATATATATATATATATATTGTGACATACCAATATGTCACTGAATATTGTACAATTATTTATTATAAATGGCGTCAATTAAAGGGGATAAATTATGTGAATATGCTAGCATAGCAACGGTAAGCGAGCCATCGTCAAGGTCAACATATTCATGCAGTGACAATCGCGGAGAAGGCTAGTTAATTCTATATAGAATTCTGGGATTGGCCGAAAAAGCAGTGACAGTCGTGAAGACGGCTAGTTCGTTTTGCAAGAAATTTAGATATTGGCTAGGTACGAAAGTACATCAAATGTTTTCTGCAAATAAACAATCGAAATTAAGAACCGAGCTTTGCAGGGCTGAAAGAATACGAGAGACATTCATTCTGACTGATGCCGTGCTCATGAACGGATCGTGCTCCAATTAATGTTAGGAGTTTTTTTCTTTGGGGACTTGTAAGCATCTACTAAGGAATGGATATTGAGATAACATCAAAATTGGAACTCTAAGTGTGACAGTGGAGCTTAAAATATTTCGTGTGAACGAGTTGGAGGGACATTGAGGGCTTGGGCGAAGTTGTCAGTGATTGGACTGGAATGTCAGCAGCAAATAGTCTATTGATCTGATGAACGGTGATTGAGGTGTGCTTCCGAGAAAAGAAGAGAGAAGATGGTGTCTGGACCTGAGGACGGCGGCGTCGGAGATGGATAAAGATGGTCAAAAAAGCGCGCGAAGACATAAGGTTGGAACGGTCATGACAAACGTTTAATTTTATATTGGGTAAAGTTATACAATAGCAAAATTGTTTTAAATTGTTTAATAAATTTCCATGTTTTTGTGAAATGAATATATGATTTTTCATTGAGCCAATTCTAGCTATGAAGTAGCATGATAGAAAGATAATTGCTTTTCAGATTCCTCGACCGAGTTTGTTTGAGTATAAATTGCAGTTTATTTCAAAATGACGCACCAACTGTGGCTGAATTTCTTTTAAATCATTCAGTTTATTTCAATATATATATATATATATATATATATATATATATATATATATATATATATAGTGACCCTTATTATATAAGGGTGGAAATTTTTTCACATTATTTTAAGCGCACACCCTTTACTTTTTTACATTTTTTCCATAATTTTGAAGTATACCAAATATTTCTCCATTATATAAAGTTTAACACGTGCCTCATCAAGCTTGAGTGAGGGGAGATAAGGGGATAAGAATGCTAATAATTAAGCATTTAAAAATATGTATTTCCTCAATAAATTCAATGTATAACTTTGATACAGTTATCAAACACAATTATTATATGGCCTTATTAAAGAAGTTTGAGAAAAAAATAGTTTTAATAATATATTTTCAAATATATGTTTCCTTTTAAGGGTAGCTTTCTTGCTGTAAAGATATTATTTTCTGTAGACTTCCACACACTGAAGTATAAATTGTTTTGGCTTATCAACTGTTGAGAATTCGTTAAAATCCGGCATCAATTTCACCCTTCTTACTGCTACATAATTATCAACATTGAGTGCTTTTAAATAAGAATCATCCATATCCCAGAGATCTGGGCTATGATTCAGAAAGCCAATATCAACATGCAATTTTCTTAATAAAATTTAACTTCTATGGGAAATGAAATCCTCTATTGTTTTTTTCTGGAAACAAATACAACAAAGATATTTTAATATTATATACATTTAATATTATATCAAAATTTCGAATGACTTACTTCGCAAATATTTATTAGAACACAATGTTAAATATTTTGTAAATTATAAATCTGACGGTCTGATGAAGTCAAACAAAAATGTTTAATAAAAGTGTTATTGTGACGTATCCAAATATCAGATTCGGAAATAAACACAGTTATTTTGTAATAACGTCTCCGCAGTGTGTGGGTTGCACTCGAGTGCGCCTCCCGTAGGCAGCAAAAGGGTCAATTAGTTCCGCGCAGCTGCAAACGTGACTCATTGGCGTCGCCTGGGACGAGCGAGGAAGCGCAATGTTTGACACACGCGCCTTGGGATCTCCCCAGGGGACCATCGACCACGCCGCTCGGAGGAATTTCAGAAGACCGCCCAGGTTTGTTTATAGGAAGTGTGCGAGAAAGAGCGCTTTCGGCTGTCTCTGGAAAATTCCATCAAAATTACTTGAGAAACGCGTAATCTGATTGGTGTAAAACATGTACGGCGTAGTAACTGTCGCCCAGGAACGTCACGCCTTCTAAAAATTCAGCGGAAAGTTCTAGAACATTCGTAGAAATTGGGAGGAGGGAGAAGGGTGTGGGCGCCGTGAAGGGTGGAGGAGAGGTCAGAAGCGCGGAGGCGCTAGAGTTGTACAGGTGAGACGCGCGGAGGCGCTAGAGTTGTACAGGTGAGAAGCGCGGAGGCGCTAGAGTCGTGTAGGGAGAAGCATTCAAGTCGCCGGACGGAAGGGCCGCACAGAGCCGTGTGAGACAGAAGTGTGTGGGTGCTAGGGTAGCGCGAATTAGCGTGATAAAAGCGCAGAGGTGTTACTAACACACCGAGTGTTAGGTAGATGAAAAGGAATTTTATTCAATTTTGTTATTCTTTATTATCTCTGCTCGTTTACGCCCGCGCCAATTGTCGCAAGTTACGCGAATACGATTAGTGAAGTCGGTGATAATTCTCCCAACGAGTATCGGGTTTTATTCTGACGCTCGGACTTATAAACTGTCGACACCGATAACGTCGTCACCGCTGCCGCAGACGTGGTTTTGCTCTCCTGAATGGGAGGCGGGCTACGCGAAGAAACCCTTCTCCGTCACCCAAGGGACGTGCTGTCCAGAAGAAGAGGAGCCCAGCTGTTTTTCTTGTTTGGAGGCCGTTCACCCCAGCGAGTTTCTCTGCCGCACATGGTGATTTTAGTTATTTGTCGAGCTCCGACAAACAAAACGAACATTTATCACGCCCTTCAGGCTTACCTGGACTAAATTCAATATTCAGAAGATGCTGGCCGCGTATTGGCCCTTTTATTGTAATTTTGTAAACGCATCTCTGTTTAATTTTTCCTTTATTTTTTCCAAGCAATAATCATAAGATTTAATTGTATTAGTTTTAAGACTGCATGATAAAAAAAGCAGGGGTTTGAAACTGAGCGCAGATAACTATAACAAATTATTTCTACTAATTTTTCTATTTTTGAAATCTCTCATTAAATTTATTTTTTCTTTAAATTTTCTTTCAATTGACCTCTATCACGTAGCCACGACCGTCCACCACCTAAATTTCAGGCTCTACTCGCCTCCTGAGCTAGCCGGCAACACGAGCCCAGGTAGGTGCGACTAACCGACGGAGTTACATTATAAATAGATAAAAATAATATCATTAATATTAAAATCTTACCTAAGAGGAGGGAGCTTCATTAGCATGAATGACACATCTTCTTTCAATAAAAATACTTTCCCGTTTCGAATTTTCTATGATGCCGTTTGCGGATGCAATACAAAGATTTTATCAAAAATTGCTAAAATACTTGACTATCATTTAAATACCATAGATGATTGCAAAATTCCTTTATTAATTTTTTCATATTTCTTCGATTTTTTTAAAAACGTTAAATCATTAATGGAGCTCTCACTGCTGATGAACCATCCAAGCTTTAACATACACTATCACAAGAAACAAACAAATGTTTTTCAGACTGTTCTCTTCACACACTTTTAAATCCAATTGCTCTCTAAACAAAAACATTTTAAAGCAATAATTTACTTTTGCCATCCTTAGAGCATGATGTAATGCCCCTGGTGGCCTCATTTTGATAGTTGAGTCCAAGTTTCTTCCAATAAAAACTATATATAATTCAACAAGCTCTCGATAATCGTGCTTCAGGTTTTCATTTTTTAGGGCATTAGAAAGATAATTCACATTACTCAGAATTTCGCTTTCATCACAAATTTCGTTCTAGTATTTACATTCATCTATATAATTTTATTTTCTCTGATTTTTTTAAAAAAAAAGTGGACCACTACTCACTTGAGGTAACTCATATTCGAAAACACGTCGTAGTACTAATTCATATATGTGATGGCGACATGGAAAATATATCATCTCTCGTTCTCCAAACTGCTCTAGAAATGTTATCGCACCGTTGAAACGACCAGTGTTGGAACTGGTTGTGTTAGAACAAAGAATTTGAACCTTATCTTCTAATCCCCAATCTTTTCGAACATTCCAGACTGCCATAGCTTGCTCCTTTTTCTCCAGAAGAATTTTCTAATTTAGGCGCTCCAAGGAGTTTTTCTGACCAGTATACGAAACAATGATAGGTAGCCTTTCAGTTTTTAAACTTCTCACATTTAAAGCAGGTAGCAATTTACCATCACAATGAACATCCACATAACTAGGTTCATTTTCTTTAAATAATTTTTTAATCTTGGTAGCCTTCTTCTTACGAAAATCTTCTCGATATCTTTGGATAGTATTTCGATTGATTGCTAGTTCATTTACATTATGTCTTAAAGATAAGCTGCGGCTTCGAGAATAAAATCGACATGTCTCTGGCTAATGTGGCATCGATCGAGCACTGCAATCAATTTTTCAGTGAAAATACTTTTCCTGCCACGTTTTTTCGAAGTATCAACATTTGTCATTCCTAAACTCATCTGTCCATTTAGGTTTTCTTCAAGAGAAGTCTGGATAATGTCTGATAAAGACCCAGATTGATCAGAAATATCTTCAACATCTGACAAATCTGCGGGAGAATCTACCCAAATACCAGCAACATTAGAAGTACACTGAGCCTTAGACCGTCTGTTCTCATTTTCACTGTCTCAATAATGCCCTTTCTTCACGCTTTGCTAGCTTCATATCGACACCCTCAAGACATCCCCTTCGCCCCGGCTCTCTTAATGTCTGTAAGAATGTTTTATCTTCTTTAATTTTTATAATTTCTACAGCATTCGCGTAAGAAATATCAAATAAATTATTTAAGTCTGAAATAAAGTTACGTTCATGTTCTTTCTGCGTGTCGGACGAACGATTGGAATTTTTTTGGATACTGCGCCAGTAAGAGTACATCTTTACTGGATTACACAGGTTACATCTTTATACTTTTTTCTACAGAATGAGGAGTTGGAATCCTGGCTTTTCCCAAAAAATGAGGCATTCTCTCACTACTAAATTTGCACTTTCACGCAGGGGCAGTTTTACCTCTCGTAAATTATAAAATAGCACGGATAGTACTTGCCGATTTGATGGTAGTTTACTTCCTGAAATTTGGTGACACTCACTGCCAATTAAATAAATGTTTCGATCGCCACGTTTTAAATTAGAACCAAATATACGCTCGCAGTTCACTCGGACAACATTTAAATCTGATCGTGGCCCTCGCAGGGCGGAGCGCAAGGTGAATGAACAAGTGATTGCATGCACCGGCGTTACCTCCCACTTCAGCGGCGATGAGACACGGGTTACCAACCTCTGATTTAAATAAATGAGGTTTTAAATTCTTCCTTGTAACAAAAGGAAAGAAAGTGGAGGGTGTGCGAACTGAAATTAAAACATAAAAAATAAGGGACACCCTAATTTTATGTATATACTAGGTGACCCGGCGAACTCTGTTCCGCCCTAACAGCCGGTCCCATCTTTTTCTCGCGTTACTCACTGTGAGAAACTGTACTATCCTTGTTGCACTGCGTACGTGCAAAAACGTGAGTTCTCACACAGGAACGCTGTCGAACGGGATAAACAGTATCCTATGTCCGTCTCCTGGCTCTACGCTTCCTGCTCACCAAATCGGTACAGCCGTTCTTGAGTTATTAATAGTGTAACTAACACGACTTTATATAGATATAACGGCGAACTAAAGGCGGCAATCATTATCGCCTTCTGTTATCAGTGCGGCGTTACAACAATGAGTTACAACAGGCAACAATGACCGCTAACATGCGAAATCAGGCGAAAACGTGCGAAAACGTGCAAAAACGTGCGTTCTCACACAGGAACGCTGTCGAACGGGATAAACAGTATCCTATGTCCGTCTTCTGACTCTAAGCTTTCTGCTCACCAATTTTCAGCCAAATCGGTACAGCCGTTCTTGAGTTATAAATAGTGTAACTAACACGACCTTCTTTTATATATATACTAGCTGACCCGGCGAACTCTGTTCCGCCTTAACAGCCGGTCCCATCTTTTTCTCGCATCGCACTCACTGTGAGAAACTGTACTATCCTTGTTGCACTGCGTACGTGCAAAAACGTGCGTTCTCACACAGGAACGCTGTCGAACGGGATAAACAGTATCCTATGTCCGTCTCCTGGCTCTACGCTTCCTGCTCACCAAATCGGTACAGCCGTTCTTGAGTTATTAATAGTGTAACTAACACGACTTTATATAGATATAATGGCGAACGAAAGGTGGCTATCATTATCGCCTTCTGTTATCAGTGCGGCGTTACAACAATGGGTTACAACAGGCAACAATGACTGCTAACATGCGAAATCACGCGAAAACGTGCGAAAACGTGCAAAAACGTGCGTTCTCACACAGGAACGCTGTCGAACGGGATAAACGGTATCCTATGTCCGTCTCCTGGCTCGAAACTTCCTGCTCACCAATTTTCAGCCAAATCGGTACAGCCGTTCTTGAGTTATAAATAGTGTAACTAACACGACTTTCTTTTATATATATATATATATATATATATATATATATATATATATATATATATATATACCCACAAAGTGTGACTCTCCAATCGAGAAAAGGATGGTGAGCACTGCTTTCCTTGCTGAATGATGAAAATGTACTTACCAGGCCTCCAGGTGAGCTGGGGAACCCCCTTGGAGGCGACACCGGCTGCAACGGTGATGAGGGTCCCGGGACGTCAGCAGGAGACTGCCCCTGTTCCACAAAGTACGAGTGGTACTACAACAGAACATTCTTTTTTTTATTTTCAACTTTTGCAACTTTCAGAAATTCAAGCAAAATTGAATCTGCAACATTTTAATCAGCGCAGTTTTCTCGATTCGAGAACAAAAGAGACCAGAAATTACCTACTTGCAATAAATTGTACGGGATCTAATTTAAAAGATCTATTCTCGAAGAAACGATTTTATCACGTAAAATGGTCGCCGCGTCCAATATTATAGTTGTAGGATGACGCCAAAAAAATATGCTTTTAAATTTTACAAAATTTAAAGATATCAACCAAATGAGACCTATGTTATTTTAAAACGCCTTTTTCTCTGTGCGAGAAAAAATTTAAAAATTGGAGCCATTTTGTAGAAAATTTTGAAAATGTTACTTGGGCTTCTTGAAAAGTACCCGGGAAATGAAAACATCTATTACAAATTCGTAGGGCATCGGATCCGACTATGTCGGTCAGGATGTATAAATTTTGGAGAAAATCTTCTCGATTGTTTGAGAGCTAGTGAGGACCGCCGTCGGACAAGCAGACTCATGTTTTGCCAAAAAGAAATTTTTCGGTAGCAAGGAGCAACAAAAAAATGAACAGTGTGTTATGAGAAAATAGTTGACTAGCTATAGGATTAATATTTATCCACTTATTCGATATCAAATGCGCATTAGAAAGAGTACCGCTGAAAAAAAAGCTTCTTGCGGCTGTAGTATTACAATACTTTGTATTTCCTACGTACGTATTGAAACGGTTCGCTCATTCCAATAAAAACTAATAATATAAACAATATATTTATTACTATTTGTATGCACAACTGACCCACGCTGGGCAGTCAATTGAAACGGTCTCTTTATTTCACTAATATATTCAATTCGTGAATAATAATAATAATAATAATAATAATAATAATAATAATAATAATAATAATAATAATAATAATAATAATAATAATAATAACAATAATAATAATAATAACACCCAAGATTGAATAAATTCTACCTCTCTATAACTTGTAATTATTTTTTATCCTAAACTTTTAAACTTAGGGAATTTTATTAATCGTTCAATAAATTTATATCTGTGTGGGTTCAGAAATCCCCTCTGATGCACGAAATTGGATGCCTATCATCAATTGTTGGGAATCGGACATGTGAATTATTTTTCTCTCGCTCCCGATCGAATAAAATATAAACATTTTAAATAAATTAGTTGGTGCTACCGCAAGTGTCAGTGCAATCTATTTTAATTGTAATCGAAACTTCGCCTAACTGCCGCCTCTCCTGGATAATGGACAACGTATATCAGAAGCAACACATGAACATAAACCAAAAACACAAATATTGTACTCTTAGAACAAACTATTTACACATACATTCACAAATAAATATTACCAAAACTCATTCATATTAGCGCGCATTCATTTCCCCTTGTTTTAATGGCATTTTATGTCAGAAACTTTAAATGTTTCCGCACTCTGCAATACACATCTTGGCCTTCTTATAATTTCAAGTTAATAAAAGTTTCAAATCGTCACTTCCCTTTCGTTAATCTCTATGACTGACGTAAACATCTCCGCTCACATGTCCAGAATTACCACAACCATTAGTGTCGAAATCATGTTTATACTGAAAAGTTCACCTGTAGTAATTATAAAACCACACTTTCATATATCAACGTGGCTCGTTTCTGCTATCCCAAGTTTACAAGTCCTCCCCTCGCGTTTTCTCTGCCTTCACTAAAGTTTTAGAAAATATTGCCGTCTCTCTCTTTCATTTTTCATTTTTTGTTATTCATAAAATTGCCCTCTTTTACCTAAATTTCCCTTGCTAAAAAAATCTATTTATTTTCCATATGTAAATTAACTACATATTTATTCTGGTTATTCACGAATGTTTTAATGACTTTTAACGGTCCGTTTATTAAATTTGACATGTTTACTTACACAGGTTCCCGGGATGTATTGTTTATTTGTCATGTGACGAAAAAATAATAATTTCTTTTGAACTGCCTGGAAACGTAATGTATATTTATTTTTGGTCAGCCTAAAATTTATCTTCATTATTTATTTACTCCGGTCTGATTGTAATTAAACAGTTCGTCAGCTCCGGCGTAAGAAATAAATCTATATATATATATATATATATATATATATATATCTATATATATAAAAGTCGTGTTAGTTACACCATTTATAACTCAAGAACGGCTGTACCGATTTGGCTGAAAATTGGTGAGCAGGAAGTTTAGAGCCAGGAGATGGACATAGGATACTGTTTATCCCGTTCGACAGCGTTCCTGTGTGAGAACGCACGTTTTTGCACGTACGCAGTGCAACAAGGATAGTACAGTTTCTCACAGTGAGTGCGACGCGAGAAAAAGATGAGACCGGCTGTTAAGGCGGAACAGAGTTCGCCGGGTCAGCTAGTCAGCTAGTATATATATAAAAGGAAGTCGTGTTAGTTACACTATTTATAACTCAAGAACGGTTTTACCGATTTGGCTGAAAATTGGTGAGCAGGAAGCTTAGAGCCAGGAGACGGACATAGGATACTGTTTATCCCGTTCGACAGCGTTCCTGTGTGAGAACGCACGTTTTGCACGTTTTCGCACGTTTTCGCGTGATTTCGCATGTTTTCGCGTGAAGGTACTTAACTGAAGAGTGCAACCTATGCACCAAAATACAGGAACAATAATGAAAGATTAATCTACTTAATTTTTTTATTTGTATTTTCTAATAAACAATTTAACTTAATAAATTCCAAAATCTGCTTATTTATTGCCTTTAACAGCCGGTCCCTATGATTACAGCTTTGTATTTCTCTCTTAAACAAAAATCAATTCCCAAAAAAAACGCTCTGCTACGTAATAGATTTTTTAATTATCTATTTAATATCAGAACGTTTTTTTAAAATTCTTCTTTGTTTGAGAGAAAAACACAAATCTGCAATTGCTTTATTATCACGAGTGCAACAAGGATAGTACAGTTTCTCACAGTGAGTGCGACGCGAGAAAAAGATGGGACCGGCTGTTAAGGCGGAACAGAGTTCGCCGGGTCAGCTAGTATATATATATATAGTATATACATATATATATATATATTATCCCATATATATATATATATATATATATATATATATATATATATGGGATGGTATATATATGTATATATATATATATATATCCCATATGTAAACATATGGAAATGGGAATGACACTAAAACACCACTTCTATTTAAGCAAATCATATTTCATTGACATGTCAAACAATTGCATTTTCGGACATAAAACAATAAATTTCAGAAAAAATTGGAATAAGAAACACTTTTGTCGACAACATTTCACTTGAAAATAGTTTCATTTACCAGTCCAAGAACAATTTAAAAGATATGAAACTTGTGTATTTTTAGGATTACTTTGTACAAAAATGGTTCTAAAAATTTTACAATTTTAAATCAACACGCAACCGTTATCTCCTATAGAGGTTTGATAATAGTTTTTGATTTCATCGACAGGAAGTTCAGTTTGCCCTCCTACCTTGCGTGCATGAGTGTTAGTCTCACATTTCAGCTTCATCAAAATACTGCGATGAATGACTTATTTTCATGTTGTGACTCGTCCTAATATTTTCTTACTTATCTCATCAAGAGATTTTTCCAGGGTTTCATCAGAATAATTGCGGGAAGTTCTCCTCCCGACTTTTTTCACGTAATACAATGGCGTTTAAAACTAAGAAACCCTCTGAAAAAAAGAAGAAAACATGAAAAAGTGAGTGGCACCAACTCACCACCCAAATCCCCCATTTTATATTATCTTATCACATCTCAACAAACATCATAGCGATTGGAAAATAGCACTGTGGTACTTTGAATAATAATGTAAGAAGAATATTAACTTGCCTTTCATCTTACAAACATGTGAATATACAAAACAAATCCAAAATGGTATAGAGAAAATCTTGCAAAATACCAAACATCCAACAATTGATCCTAATAAGTAACTGATAACATCTGGAGTCATTGCAAACCACGTTCGTTACTCTTCCATTGTTACCAAGCTTAGCGACGATTCATTTAGCGTATTATTTTAACCTTCTGACAAATAGAGCGCACAATTGTACACAAAAGTGTGAGCTGCACCACATCACCGCCTTGGCACAAAGTCACCACATTTTACGGTATGTTAAAAAAATAATTCAAAAATGTAAGTAGAAAAAGTATGGCCCTGGTTTTTTCCTCTTTGCATTGCATTGCACTTTAAAAACGAATTATTATTCTTGTGAAATATATAGAAGTGAACTTAAACTGTTTTTCCTTCGAATTCTTCAAATGCATGTACTCATCTGTATATGAAAATACTACAAGCTGTTATTGCTCGAAATTTTTCTGAATTATTAATGAAGAAACCAGAGATATCAACATTATACTATATCCACTACACTACATATATCTAAACTAGAGCTCACTGGAGGAAACTTTAGAAAACGTTTGATAATCGAGAATTCTGTAATCTTCTAATCCAATTTCATACGTTCGAATATTCAGCATTGGGAATAATAGTTTTATGAAGTCGCCACAAAATTTGCCAGTGGCAGACGCGTCCATTTGCAACGGCCGATTTTGAAGGCGCGCCGAGGAGCTTCGCTGATGGGGTGGAGCGGGGGTTGCGGGGCTGGGCGGGAAAGCACGGGGAGGGCTGCAAGGCCGGGCCCGCGTGTCGCGGCGCGGTGCTGGGAGGGAGGGTGGCGCAGGCGTGCTGAATGTAATATAGCAAGGGCAGATCTTGGGGAGGGGCGCGCCGCGGTAATGGCAACATTAGCTGGTGCCAGGCCTCGAACTTAATATTCTTCAGATAATGCACCCTGATGGGAAGCCCGAAGAGGCCGTGCTGAGGGGGGCGGCGGCGGCGGCGGCGGCGGCGGCGGCGGCGGCGGCGGCGGCGGCTGCGTCTCGCGGCGACGACCTCGTCCCACTCCGGCCCGTCCCTCTTCCTTCTTCCCTCTTCTCCTCTCTCGCTCTCCCTCTCCGACTTTCCCTTTCGCCCGTCTGGGCGTCCGCCGACGTTCCCGGCCGCCCTCCGCTCCTATCTTAACTTCTTAATAGCGGTCCGTATCGCCGCCACGTTATATGACTATTATGCATAAAAATGATAACATTTTAGTGTGGCATATGCATTGGCGGCGCTGGGACGGTGACGCTCGCGTCGCGCTCACGCCGCGGAGACGTGTCTGCGCGTCCTGCCAGATTATTGAGTTTTTGCCCGCAACGCTCGTAGGGGTTGCTGAGAGTCAGCCGTTTCTGTGAGTGCCCTGCTATAAAGCGTTATCAAGAAATCCGTGTTCAAAAGTAAATGAAATGACGCCAATCTTGAGGCCGGTGGATGAGACATTGATGTCCAGATTTCCGCGTTGTGGAATGATACAGGTTATTAGAATAAACGCCTTCTCATTAAGGATTTGTGTTTCATTTTACATTACGTAGGCATATTACTTTTTTATACCCTTATCATATTCGTTCCATCCAAAATTTTACGATCTTTTGAAACATCCAACCTTCATTAACGACTTGTAAAGTGGTCCGGAAACAAGAGCGCATTTAATTTGCAATTTTGAAATTAAATATAAACGCTGTGAGCGTACGAGCAGTTGGGTTTTGCAACCACGCTGAAATACGAAATCATTCTGGAGCTGCGGTGGATATCAACATGATTTATCTCCGGCCTTCATTTTTCGTGCGCCTGCGATAGCCAGGGCGAATTCCGCTGGGTTGGCGGTCTGACCTCGGCGGCTAGAGCGCGGGGCGGTGGCGAAGGGTTGGGGGGTGAGGGAGGGGAGCGGGCCGGGGCGGGCGGGGCGTCCGACGAGCAGCGAGGTGTTGACCGTGCTCTCAGCCCGTTGCTCCCGTCAGCCGCAGGCGCGCAGCAGAGCGCGCTCGCTCCCCGCCCTGCCTCGGCCGCCCCTCCGCGCCTCGCACTCCCCCCCCCCCGCTCAGACGCCCGCGCGCCGACCTCGGAGCGCCCTTCTTCTGTGTGGGCGACATTGAAGGAGTAAGAAGTAGTAGACTCATGTTGAGCGTATGGTCATATATTATTATTATTATTATTATTATTATTATTATTATTATTATTATTATTATTATTATTATTATCATCATCATCATCATCACCATCATCATCATCATAAAGTTCTGTCTACTCTGCATCTTAAGTACGAAATTCGTCCGTAATTTGTAAGTTCCAGAAATAGTCTGTCATTAAGTTTACAATGACGTGTTTATTACTAAAACATTATTCATCTAGTGTAATTGTTGCTATATCCAATATATAAGAATTGCGGAAATTTATTGTATATAATACATTTCCGCAATTCTTATGTATACTTAAGTATACTTAAATAGGAATAAATAGTTTTTGAACCTACATCTGCATCTTCTTGCTCTTCATTATCATTATTCTTTATCATACCATTTACTTCAGTTCTCGCTTTTTACGGGTTAGTCGATGCACTGCTAGAATTTACAGAATATTAATTCGTGCCTAATGGGCTGCAAAGTATCGTGATATTTTTTCTTCGAAATCGCCTCTGTCCTCTTGAATACCGATGGCACAGCCCCGCTCCTGTAGTTATAGCTGTCTTCCGCGCGTGCCCCCGGCTTCCGCGCCCGCGTTGCAGAAATCGCGACTCTTCTCTGACGCGGCTGGCCGTCCTTCTTAGCCCCGGGCGCGCTCTCATGTCCCTCTAATTCTTTCGTCGATAAATCGATACAAAGAGGCTGGCGGCGCGTCTACCCGAGAGCGGCCGCGGAATCTTGCGCCGCCCTCTTCGCGTCGCGAATCTTCGCCCTCTCCGCGGCGCGAGGCGACGCGAGGCGACGCGAGGCGACCGGGTCGCGAGGGCCATTGGAAAGACATCGCGCTCGCGCTCGCGCTCGCGCTCGCGCTCGGCCGCGGAGACGAGGCGCGGCGATGCCGTCGGCGAGGGGCGCCCTTATCAATTTTCTGCTATCGATCTAACGGCGCCAATACTCGCGAGGCCCGCTGCGCCTCGCCGCCCCCGCTCGCTTCGTTCCGGCCGCCGCGCCCTCGCCGCTGCGCGCGCTTCGGAGCGGCCCCGTTCGCTCGGGGGGACGAGCGCACGAGTTATTGCTGACGCCTGTCACATTCGCGCCTTTAAATCGCGCTCCGTCACTCGCGCTAGATTGCGTCTGCGCCGCTGAGCCTGCGGCGGCGGATGGGGGCGGGGCCGGGGCCGGGGGCGGTGAAGCGCGGAGCCGCTCCCGCCCGCTCGCCGCTCCGCCCGCGCCCGCGCCTCCGCCTGATGACCGCCTGATGACCACCGCTCGATGTGCGCGGAAAGCGGACTCCGAAGCAGCCCCGGCCCCGGCTCGGGGTGCGGCCGAGCGGAGCGGAACCCCCGCGAGTGTCGATTGGGGCGATTCCATCGATCGAGGTGAGGCCGTCGATCGCGTCTCTTTGCCGATTATTGGAGGCGTATTCGAAATTGTTGCTTATTGTTAATGAAGCCAGTTGTTGTCAATCGATAATCGATCATCTTGCCTGTTGTGTCTTCCTAGTTTATCCAAAACACGATATTTACTTTGCGAACTAACTCTCAGTCACCTCGTTACATTAGAAGAACAAATCATAGAGAGTAGGAGAAAATAATTGCTAGTTTGGGAGGATTACCATATTTTCTCGAGATTTATCATTTAATGTTGTTGCTTGTTCAAGTCCTGAATTTCGACACCGTGTGCATTTCTCTTTCTTTATCTTTTTGTCTCCCATGACATTTGATTCAGCATATCAGTACAGTTTTCTAAAAGTATGAAATTAAATGGTCGTCTTGGAGGTGTACTGATGTACTCTCGACAACCTGAATTTCGAAAGCATGTATAAAGGGATGTAATTACCTCGCTGTAATACCAAAGATTATTGCGAAAAAATACGGTACGTTCTTTGATGTGTTAGTATTGTTTTTATAATAAAAAAGAATCTTCATACACAATTCGCTGGACTGTTATCGAGAATTCTCTTTTATCTTTTACCTTTTGTATATAATGTTCATCATTTTTAATTCACATTAGTCGTTTGAGTTTGTAAATCCTTTGTAATGCAAAGCCAATATTTTCTCACATTTTTTTGCGTTTTTAAGTAGTCGACGAAAAAATGTCTGTTTCGTTTCGAATAATTCACAACGTACCTCATTCCCTCCGTTTTCATAAATATTGCCACTCAGGATCAGGCCGAAAGCAATTTTAACTTGTGAACAATGCGTCAGGAATATGAATACTGCCAATTGATTTTGTTTTAATTGCAATTTTAAGTTCACACTCGATTGTGATTGAGGATACAAACAGTATATTTACGGAGTACACACATTTCACATTGTGTCCCGACAACCTTTCATCTTACTCGGTGTGTCAAAATTCTACTGATCTTCACTAGTAGTGTTTGCTCCTTACACAGGCGGAAAAAGTATTGAATCATGTTGGCGCATCAACTTTCAATGTGTTCACTAACGGTTTGTTCTTAGTTTACTTTTTTTTCATGCCAAAATTATATTTTTTATGTTATCAGATTTAAAAAAATGTGTGTTCTATGTTAATGAAATAGATATTTCCGTAGGGAGTCTATAAATTTTATGTCAATTAAATATTAAATGCAGACATTCACGAAAATAATTATTGATACATTATTCGAAAAAAATGACATCGCAATATTTTCAGGATTATGTCGAATATATAGTTTTAGAAAATGTCGTCTCTCCACTTTGAGGCAGATCTCCCAGCTTCATTGCAGTTATCTTTGACGAGTACTTTACGCCATTCCCACCGTCGCTGTGTACTTTTCCGCGCGCATCTCCCCGAAAGCAATTACGCGCGCGTAATGCGGCGCGCCCTGCGATTGTTTCGGAGGTTCTTTCAGCGCCGGCTGACCTCGTTAGCGCGCGCGTGATACGATTCGCGCTGGGAGCGCCCGACGTCGCGCTCGCTCGCCCGTCCTCCGTGCTCCGTCCTCCGCTGCCGCTCTCTCGTCCTCTCCCTTCTCCGATCCTCCGGCCGTCCGCTGCTTGACGCAGCCGTTTCGGCGGGCGCGGTAACTACGGCGTGCTAGTCGCTAGGTCTATAAACGGAAAAATGCTCCCGGGATTTTCCAGTTGATCGGATTACGCCACGTCACACACCGAGTGCACGTCAGTTACATCTGTCAACCTGTCGGGATGCGTGTTGGAAATGCAGCGGCGTCGGCGGCGCTGGCGGTTGCGAGGGGGAGGCCACGCCCACCCACCCACGCCCGCCCCCGCCCCGCCCCCGCGCGCCGTTCCCCCGCCCCCTCGCGCCTCGTTTTTGTCGCACCCTCGCCTGTCACCCTCCCGCCCGCAGCTCGCCTCCGCGCGCCCTGCCCTGCCCTGCCCTGCCCTTCCCTGCGCGGCTCCAGTAATATCGGGATGCGGAGCGGCGCGCCGTGCCCGCGCCGCGCGGCGCCCGCGCGTTGGCTGTTCCTGACTTATGCATGGCAGCTGGTCAAGTCCTTATGACGTGACGCGCGACAAAACCCCCTCGCAAGAACGCGCGCCTCCCGCCACGCCGCATCCCTGCTCACACGCAGGTCTCTGATGGACGCGCGCCGCCCGTTGTGCGCTGCGACAGGCGCGGCCGCACCGCTACGCCTGCCCCCGTCGCCACGGCCCTTCGGACGTGCCCTTCGCGCCGCGGTGCACGACCTCCTCCGCGACTATCGACATCGTCACGGAACGCAGCCCGCTTCCCAACCTCAAGTCCCTTGACTGTGACTATTCCACTTGTGAAATTAAAACCAATAGCATTGAACTATTCATAAAAAATGCCCAAATCACGGCGATGATCTAAAAAAATTATCGCTTTTTCTATCCGATTTTTCTCGCCGCCTATCCTTACTGGCCAATAATAAGCTGCGACTCATCTATCTTAGGAGACGGTATTCTATGGATCGCTGTGTAAATGTTCAATAAACTACTAATGTACTCTAACAACTAATAATGTACTATAAACAAACTCTTCGATTTTGACATGCTTTCAGTTGTTTTCTGTACTTGGCACATTTTGGAACTGTTGGACGTAATTGCATTCGTGGAGTTGTCTTATTAACCACGAGTAGACCTATTCAATACTCGCTTCGCGAGTCGGGGATTTATCGACAATTTCTAAAGCACTCGTGGTATTACCTATGATAAACTGCCTAGAAACATTACACACTACCTTACTTTTTACGGCCACAGTCGTCACAACCATTATAGCCTTGTTGGTCGCTACAGCCATCGACATTACCATCATTGTGCTACGCAATTCTTTCTCCGCCCTCCTGTCGTGCATCCTACCCGACACATCTGACAATAAAACGAAACACACCCGAAATATATTGACGTTAACGAGGTTTTTTCTCTTTGCCGAAGAATGAATTTATTTGGCTTCCAGTCTGCTCCCGCGCGTCGGACAGCAACAACACAACACAACACGTGCGCGTCGTCGGCGCCCTCCTCGCGAAACGACACGAAATGAATGCGCGAAATGAATTACGCAAGAGTCGCGCGGCACCCAAACCTTCGCTCGTAAATTTCGCCGTTGACGCGGGATTATGTAATTTTGGCAGGGTTCGCAGGGTGCGCGTGCGGCCGTCCGCCGGGCGAAGGGCAAGCCGGCAGGGGCCCAGGGCGGGCGTCGAGGGCCGATGCGCGAAGGGTCGAGGCAGCGATCGGACAAGTCGCGCGTCGAATTTTCTGCCGCTGCCGCCGTCGCCGTTCCGAGAGCGGGGCGTATTTGTGTTGCGCCGCCATAATCCTTCCCAGACTTAACGGGATCAATTGAATTAGCTCCTAAATCGCAGTTTGCCTTGTCTTCTCGCAATCTCTTTGAAGAAGAAAAGACTTTTTCACTTCAAACGGACGGGAATTTCCTTGGGCGCTGCAGCGGCAAGTCGGGGCGAGCCCGTTTGCCCCGCAGGGGGCGAGGACGAGGGGACGGGGCGGTGGGTGAGGGAGAAGGGGGTGGGGCGACCGAGGAAAGAGGACGAGGACAGTGTAGGGCAGGGCGGGGGTGGGGGCGGGCAGTCGTGGCCGGGAAGCTGATAAGGAAGCTGCAGGGTAGGGGATCTCGAAGGCGATCAGCGCCGCCATTGTCTTCTTCATCGTCTTTCCGAGCCCGCGCCGTGGCCGCGGTCTGTTCGGGCCAGGGGACCTAATTAAGAGAGCTCGATGGGAGAGGGGAGGGGAGGAGCCTGCACGGACCTCGTCCACGCGCGGTTAGCGTTGCTGCCGGTTCGTTTCGTACCGCGGCCGAGTGGTAAGTGTTTTCTTTTTTTCTCGCCCCGTCTCTCTCTTCGCTCTGTCGAGAAGTGTTTTTGTTTTGCTGGCGACCGGTCACATAACGAAGGCCTCTCCCGCCGCCGAGTTCTCATCTCCTTGCT